>CM049805.1:25210562-25383418 GCA_027422405.1 Ptychobarbus kaznakovi | reverse complement strand
AGATGGAAGTAACCTCCACTGATATAATTGTCTAACAGTCAGCGGGCGCCGGCCGCTACGGATTTGGGCCCCCTGGACAGCATATTCACTCGGGCCCTCCTGCCTTCGGTGGGGGGGGTATGGATGGGGATACCGAGAGATATCGCGATTGCGTTCTCGAGCCCGTCTTTTTTCCCCTTCTCCAAATCAGATTATACTGTTTCGGCTATTAAAATTGTTCAGTTTGTATGTAATGGCAAAGTGATAATATTTCGTTTTGCTTTTTTATAAAGTTAATTTAGAAAAACGTTTGGAGCATTTTTTTGTTAGTTAAATAATTTTTTTCTTAAAGTAACGACCAAGCGGCCAGCGGCAGACAGGTCGCAAATTTTTGTATTTTTTTTATATACAACATTTGATTATTCAATGCATGCTGATGAACTTTTATCATAGTTATAGTTGTATGGTAACGAAATTGTTTAACATTCAACCCGTTCTTTTCATCAGTATTATTTGTGATTTAAATTTTGTGACAGGAATTCCTCTTTTTGCTTTCACTTTCACGATCTTGAAAGTGAAAAGAAGATCACTTTCACTTTACAAGAAAAGAAAAATTGTCTGTTTTGCTTATATCTATACACCTTTCACTTTTTAAGACTAAAACAAAAGATGGATTCATTGTTATTCTTAATTAAAAAGCACAACAACAATAAAACAGTACTTTACAATGACAAACTAGCATAACATTTATTAACAAAAACGAATAAGACGAGGTATGGCATAGGACACATCACATGCTGTATTATACAGACTAATACATAACAGAATGTTTAGCAAACACAGGAATCAAATAATAATAATATAAAAAAAATAAGGAAAGCCTCCATACCTTAACATGAGGTAAAGATAACAAGCTTTTCAAAACGAAAACAAAAAGTCAAACTAAACTGTCTGTCGCTGACAGGACTTGCATGTTTTCTCTACAAAAAAACCAACATGTTCACCTTCTCTGGTTTAAGAAGCGGTCTTTTACTTTAGTTTGAAAACCAAATCCTCCGCTGCGCGCACCTTCGCGCTCGTGCTGACGCGCCGAGTGAAAGCACAATGGGCGCGCGCTGCTCTTGCTCTGCATACGCGCCGCTTCTGCGCTCCCTCTGCTCTGCTTTTACGCGTGCGGTGTGAAACCAGGCTCTACTTAAGCGCTTGCACCTGATCAGTGAAATCTTTCTCCTGCTACAATGTGCTGCGGCTGGCAGCACTCGCGCTTTGGAGCAGGCAGACCATGCACTAGCACAAGTGCGACCACATCAAATTTTTACTCGCACACTCTCAAATTTTTTTCGCATTTTGGTCGCAGTCTAGAGCCCTGAATATATAAAATAATTTTATAAAATAAAGAAAACAAGAATGAGCCATCTCGTCTTGAACAGGAGCACTTCACAAAAATTAACCGAAAGTCAGCGAATACATGACTCACAGACATGATAAATATATCTATAGAAAGCTTTAAATTACTACTTAACGAAAAAACCAAATCAAAAACAAAAACTCTTTCATTATAATCCGTGAAGATGTGCTTCTCTCTAAAGGCGCGTCTAATGAGGGGATGGCGAATCAGGATCTTCATCTGATTCTTCATCGACACAGAAAACACTAGTTTATTAGTAAATAATTCGAATATCTCCTTACTATTTCCCCCTGACACATTCATGGTAATTACTTTTGCTGGGGCTTTATGGCAAGCTTTATTGCGTGTATTTGAACGCAGAACTCTTCAGCTGCGCTTACTGGACACTAAACACCGTCGAGCCGCTCTTGACTGCCGCGGCAGCACGGTCTCGTGTTGTTTCCACCAGCGCGGCAATTTTTTTCATCACTAATTGATGGATGTCTAAAATATAAACATAAGGAGAAGCCTAAAACAGGCCCGAGGCCCGGCCCGCGTCTGAACTATGACGTGAAAATTGGCCCGATCGAAGCCCGGTCGGGGCCGGGCTGAAATGCAGGGCTCTAGCGTTCCCCTCGGTAGAAATCACGTTTCTCCCTCGGGGGCCCCTCCCATCGTCGGGCCCTTAGAATCATCCTAACCTTTCCCCCACTAACGGCGCCCTGCTAACAGTTGTGCACGTTTGACATCCTACATCCTTCACAGATGGAGGCGGCTGTGATTTAGGTGAAAAGCACATAAATGTGCAGTATATCATACAAACTTTAATAAAAGACAGTATAAATAATAAAAACAGTTACTCACACTTGTGTGGTACAAGTCATCTTTTAGTTTCAATATTTCTGAAAATGCTGTGTCCTGAACTCCTGAAAATTGTACCTTGTTTGTAAACAAATCCAGGGTAATATGAAGTGAGCAGTTCTTAGTGACATGGTCTAGAACTTCATAAAAAAAGTTAATCCATAATGTTGGGATCAGAAGGAAGGCAATGCAAAGACTGTGCTTTTCCACAACTTGGCACTGCACAGTGTCTTGCTGTCTTCTAAGTGTTTATCGTTTGGTTTCTGCATAGACCTGAATTTGCCTCTAACATTATTTACACTACGTGCGTGAATCGGTGGGTGGGGCTAAACAGGTATCGATGTAGAAGCAGGCATTGATCTTCTTCTGTAGAGGCCACTCTATTAAATCATAGAGTGATAGATTCCACAAGCTATCTTTTTGGCAGACTGGCCTAAAATAAGCTGTTTTTAGACTAATGAGAAAGTTTTTTGAGTTCTGAAACTTACAGGATGTTTTATAGTACAAAGACCTTTTATATGTCAAAAGATTAAGGGCATTTTGATTTCTCTGTTCATGACCCCTTTAAAATGCTTATTAGATTATGGTCTTGTTAGTCTAGCATGTTTATGCTAATCTCTAATGAACTCATTTGTAAGCCATTTTTGAGTCTCACATGCAGAGCTCTTAAGTGTGGCTCATGAAGTTGCTGCCTATGTTAGAGCATTTCAATTTCATGACTCATGGGTTACCAACATTGTGTTCATTTTCATCCTATATGATAGATTCAAAAATACATTCAATTATAAATAACACATAAAGATTTGAATGCACCTGTTTAGGACAGTACTTTTAAGTAAAAAGTATAAGGGGGGTGAAAGTTGTATGCACATTTTACTGCTCATGCCCACTACTCAGGTTAGGTTTAAGGGTTGATTTAAGATAAGCAAGGTACTGATAAATTATGAATACTATAAATCAACTATGTGATGAAGAAAAAATATGTATTCAAAGAATGAAAATGTTAGTAAGCAGTGTGACGTAATCTTTTAATATTTCTGTTTAAAAATATCTGGTTTTGATCACCAGTCATGCAGTGCGACCAACACATTTATGTGAAATTACCAACATGCTGAAACCAACATGCAGGAAATAATACCATATAGACGACGGTTGCAGACTGTCATGGCTGTAACAGGGGTAAAAAAAACATGTTTACTCGATAGATTTCACATTTTTTTTTTGATTTAAATTTTTCTTGAAAATATAATAGAGGATTGTTGATTAGAAAGGGGTAACACTTTATTTTAAGGCGACATTACAGTGTGATAAATACATGCAACAATATTAATTAACTAGTTGTTCTTACTATGGGGTTAGGTATTTTTTCTTTTTTTCATAATTTATAATTATTAACTACATGTGTTGTGTACACGTACACCTAAAAAAGGTAATAGCAAAAATATAATTTGTCTATTGCATAAGCCCAAGTTATAATGCAAAGTTTGAACAATTATATAAAAAATTATCCTTAAAATAATGACCTCAAATCAGTGTCAAAGGACAGGTAACGGACATGTTGTTTAAGATCAAACAGATTTCAACAGAGATTGGAATGAATGAATCATTGATCATTGACAGCTTGTATTGAGTTTGTATTTCAGGGGAAAAGGTCATTACGAAATAAAAGTCAATGAAATGATTTACATGGATTTCTATGGAGCACATATTTTAAAGCACTAAACTAATACATTTGACACAGTTCTTTGAACACACCCAGTACAGTCATCCCCATGGCTGTGTAATGCACATGTCTTCTTCCTCTCTACATGCTGACTCAAAATATACTCCTTCCTCTTATACTGAAAGACTGCTGTTTTTGCCCACTCACTTGTGTGGACGTTTCCTCACAGTTATAGGCTGCTGTTACAGTAAACTTAGAGTCTATACACTGACCTTCCCAATGAACCAGCTGCTACTGTTTTCACCTCAGACTTCCCCCATAAATCCTCCATCATGTTTCCTCTTAGCCACCCAAATGTGGCCCCATGTGTGGCCCTTTATTGTTTCATCCAGTGTCCCCATCCTGCCATGCTTTATTTTACCTGAAATCAAAATATTCACCAAACAGTAAGGCTGGGTTGTGCTCTTTTCCCTAAGAAGGGGTTTCTATGAAACACAAGGTGTTTTTGTTCTACAAGTGTCACTATGTGTTCACATGTGTCCAGTCAGTGGCTAATGTGTGTTGTTTTCTTGAACGCAAAGTGAAAGTGGATGCCAGAACATCTCTTTTAAAGGCAATAGTGGAGCGAGTGATATTAAAATTAATGGAGCATGAAAAACATTCTGGGCAGATCATTTCTTGGGGAGGTCTGTGGTGCACCTTTTCACACTGAGACAATAGCTCTGTCCAAATTCTAGTCAGCTGCATACAGAGATATCATTTTTAAGTATCATTATTTGAGTGTAAAGACAATTATAATAGGAAGGCAATTCTAGAATGTTCTATGTTAAAATAAAAAATGGCAAAGTAAACATATGGCTATACATATAAAATTATGTATACAAATTAATAAAAGTAAAAGTAAAAAATGTAAGTTATTTTTAATTAAAAAAATATTTAAGTTGTTTACAGCTATTAGCTTAGCAACATGCTAATGCCAAACTCCACTCTGACACATTGGCTGAACAAACCTGTGTTTTAGTATTATTGAAATGTTATTGAGCTTTTTATTTATTTATTTATTTTTACCATGCAATTAAATAGGTGCTGTACTTGCCTTGAAAGGAGCATGTGGAACTAACCTTGTAGGCCTACAACGTCAAATCTGTCCATTTTTTATATGCCGCAAACACTTAAAAAAACGATTCTCTGATTATCCGGTAACATTTTAGATTAGGGGACACATATTCATTATTAACTGAGAGTTTTTCCCTCAATAAACTTCTAATTTGATGCTTACCAATAGTAAGATAGAAGTAAAGTTGAGGTATTCGGTCAGCTTAAGGGATCTAGAATATGATCATACAGCGTAAGACATTAATATGTGCCTAATAAGTACTAATAAACAGCCGATATGCTAGTAATATGCATGCTAATAAGTTACTAGTTATTAGTGAGAATTGGTCCTTAAAATAAAGTGTTGTATTATATGCTATATGATTAATATTAATTAACTACATGTACTTACTATATGGTTAGGGTTAGGATTAGGGTTTGGCTTGGGGTTACTTGCATGTAATTATGCATAATTATTGTTATTATAATAGTAAGTATATTTAGGGAATAACAAGGACACCTTTAAATAAAGTATTAAATGTTTTTCCCTACTCACTGTAGTACTGTACTGTTGGATATTAGAATGTAATTATTTGATTATTATAATTTTTTTGTATTCATGTAGTTTAAACTTTTACATTGTTTTTCTTAAAACTTTTCCGCAAAACCCCTAGTATTTTCTTGCAGCAACCTCTTAAAAACCCTGAATGATGATTTCTAAGAAGAACGTTGTCTATGTAGGCAGTAGACAACAAGACACCTCATTAGGTTTTGGAACAGAGCTCATGTGTGCCAACTTCAGTGTCTTCCCCCAAATGCTTGCTTATCCTTTTCAAATGAATACAAATGAATGTTTTCATTTTGAGCCGAACGCTGAAGTATGTTATCACAGGCCTGCTTTCCTCCATGCATGAGAAGAGAAAACAAACACAGATTCAACACGTTTTCAAAAATTCTATCCCATTATGACTAAATTGTTTTAATGTTGTGTGCAAGAATGATGGTGTGATTAATATGGTCAGCTCTCATCTGACAGCTTTATGAAGTGCCTCACCATATCAAGAGGTCATGACCTCACATGTAACACTTGATCATTAGACTAATAACTTACATCATGGATAAATTTAGTATTGTTTAAATTTATTCCCATAAATGATGAATATTTTATATAATAAATATATTATTATGCAGTTTAATTCCAGAAGTTTTTTTCTCACACATTTGCCAAGCTGTTTGCTGTTAAGCAAACTCTTTTTATAATTTTATTATAAGATAATATTTTTACCTGATCTCAAAATCAAATAATAATCATTCTAAAGCTGAATTAAACTATATTTTTGTAGTAAAGTATGAACCTTTAAGAAGAAACTGGTCAGTTGGAGTTTTTTTAATGATCTGATAATCTAATTTTCAAGGAATTCAGACTCATTCCAGGAACATGTCATAATTGTGTGTGTTTTGGGGGGAGGTGGAAAGGAGAAATTATCACATTGCAATGGAAATGTTTATGATGCTATAGTACTGCTGCTTGAGCTGAGTGTACGGTGAACAGTGAATTTGGTTTCATAAAATGTGTCCATGATTAAGAATCTTTTAAAAATAAAATTTTCAAGCATTTTTCAAGTTCTTGAAACTTGTACTTTTTATATTAAGGGTTTATACAGTTCTGAAAAATATTTATATCACTGTCAAAACGTTCAATTCAATGACATGAAAGTTTTGTAGTGGAACCATCAAGTGAAATTAACATCTTCCTAATGTTTGAAGTGTGCACATCTTAAATGTTTGTAATTACATTTTCTTAATTTCTTCCTTTTATTAAAAACAAATATCAAAAAAATTATTCATTCTAATATTGTTATATCATACATTTTGTATAGGAATCACACCACGTGACATTTTTAAACCTAAAAAAAAAATGATAGAATTATATGGCATTTCAAGAAAATGTTTGACAAATTGTCATGCTGGTCTTTAAGGGTCCTCCCTATGATATCATAGGGAGGACCCTATGCCCACAGTGCCCTCCACTAATATTGCCACCCTTGGTAAATATGAGCAAAGGCAGCTATGAAAATAAATCTGCTTTGTTTATCCTTTTTATCTTTCATTAAAAAAAAATCACAACATTCCAACATATCATTGAAGTAAAAAAAATCGAAAGTGTGTGTGTGTGTGTTTGGTGGTGGGGGGGGGGTCTGGGGGTAATTGTGAAATAAATGCCTTCTCTAGTTCATGTTGGCCACAACTATTGGCACCCAATTATTGCAACGTCCTTTTCCCAGCTATTATACAGGTGCATCTCAATAAATTAGAATGCCGTGGAAAAGTTTGTTTATTTCAGTAATTCAACTCAAATTGTGAAACTCGTGTATTAAATAAATTCAATGCACACAGACTGAAGTAGTTTAAGTCTTTGGTTCTTTTAATTGTGATTATTTTGGCTCACATTTAACAAAAAACAGGTTTCTTTGACAGTGGCCTTCAGCTCATCTGCATTTTTTGGTCTCTTGTTTTTCATTTCCTCTTGACAATACCCCATAGATTCTCTATGGGGTTCAGGTCTGATGAGTTTGCTGGCCAGTCAAGCACAACAGCACCATGGTCATTCAACCCACAGTGCTCAGTGCTAGAGCATTGCATTAGCAGTGCAAAGGTTGTGGGTTCAATTCCCAGGGAACGCACATACTGAAAAAAAAATGTATAGCCTTAATGTACTGTAAGTCGCTTTGGATAAAAGCGTCTACTAAATGTAGGCTCTTGTTCTGTCCAGACTTGACTATTGCAATGCTCTCTTGGCAGGTCTTCCAGCCAGTTCCATCAAATCTCTACAATTAATCCAAAACGCTGCTGCAAGAATAATCTTTAATGAGCCGAAAAGAACGCACGTCACACCTCTGTTCATCAATTTGCACTGGCTACCAATAGCTGCTCGCAATAAATTTAAGGCATTAATGTTTGCCTACAGAACCACCTCTGGCTCTGCACCCCTTTACCTAAATTCATTTCTTCAGACTTATATGCCCTCTAGGAGCTTGCGTTCTGCAAGTGAACGACACATTACTGTACCATCCCAAAGAGGCACAAAATCTCTTTCACAGACTTTTTCATTAACTGTTCCCATCTGTTGGAATGACCTGCCCAACTCAATCCTTACCCATCTTCAAGAAATGGCTAAAAACACATCTCTTCCATCTTTATTTGACCCTACATTTGACCCTCTATCAATTGCATATTTATTCTCTAACTGCTAGCTTTTCTTGTAAAACTAACGCTAGGTTTCTTTTTTTATATTCTATATACTCGTTTTCGTAAAAAAAAAAAAAAAAAAAAAATCCTTTCTATGTGTACTGCGTTAGGCTAACCAGGACTTGTAATAGCACTTGCATGTTGTTGCTCTTTTGTTGGTTTTGATTGCTTCTATAATGTCCTCATTTGTAAGTCGCTTTGGATAAAAACGTCTGCTAAATGACTAAATAAATTAATAAAATAAAATAAATGCAGAAATGTAAAATGTAACCAGCTTTTGGCATTGTGGACAGGTGCCAAATCATGCAGGAAAATGAAATCAGCATCTTTAAAAAGCTGGTCAGCAGAAGGAAGCATGAAGTGCTCCAAAATGTCTTGGTAAACGGGTGCAGTGACGTTGGTTTTTCAAAAAAACACAATGGACCAACACCAGCAGATGACATGGCACCCCAAATCATCACAGACTGTGGAAACTTAACACTGGACTTAAAGCAAATTGTGCTATGAGCTTCTCCACCCTTCCTCCAGACTCTAGGACCTTGGTTTCCAAATGAAATACAAAACTTGCTCTCATCTGAAAAGAGGACTTTGGACCACTGGGCAACAGTCCAGTTCTTCTTCTCCTTAGCCCAGGTAAGACGCCTCTGACGACAACTGTAGCCAAATCCCTTGACACGTCTGTGTGTGGTGGCTCTTGATGCCTTGACCCCAGCCTCAGTCCATTCCTTGTGAAGTTCACCCAAATTCTTGAATCGATTTTGCTTGACAATCCTCATAAGGCTGCGGTTCTCCCGGTTGGTTGTGCATCTTTTTCTTCCACTTTTTCCTTTCACTCAACTTTCTGTTAAGATTCTTGGATACAGCACTTTGTGAACAGCCAGCTTCTTTGGCAATGAATGTTTGTGGCTTACCCTCCTTGTGAAGGCTGTCAATGATTGTCTTCTGGACAACTGTCAGATCAGCAGTCTTCCCCATGATTGTGTAGCCTAGTGAACCAAACTGAGAGACCATTTTGAAGGCTCAGGAAACCTTTGCAGGTGTTTTGAGTTGATTAGCTGATTGGCATGTCACCATATTCTAATTTGTTGAGATAGTGAATTGGTGGGTTTTTGTTAAATGTGAGCCAAAATCATCACAATTAAAAGAACCAAAGACACTACTTCAGTCTGTGTGCATTTATTTAATACATGAGTTTCACAATTTGAGTTGAATTACTGAAATAAATGAACTTTTACACGACATTCAAATTAATTGAGATGCACCTGTAGTTTTCTTTTATAATGCCTGAAGAGTTTTGAGAACATCTGATAAGAGATCAAAGACCATTTTCTTCATACAGAATCTCTTCAGATCTTTCAGATTGACAGGTCCATGTTAGTACATCTTCTCTTCAGTTCATCCCACTAATTTTCTGTAGGGTTCAGGCCAGTGGACAGGGACAGCCATGGTACAATTTTGTGCTCAGTGACCCATTTTTGTGTTTATTTTGATGTTTGTTTTGAATTGTTTTCCTGGTGGAAGATCCAAATACGGCCCATTATAAGATTTATAACAGAGGCAGTCAGGTTTAGATTTTTTATCTGTTGGTATTTGAAAGAATCCATGATGACATGTGTCTATACAAGATGTTCAGGACCTCTGGCAGAAAAACAGGCCCACAAAATTAAAGATCCAGCAGTATATTTAACCGTGGACATGGGGATACTTTTTATCCTTGTTTATACTAAACTTATCTGGTGGGTTTGCTGCCAAATATCAATTTTTTTCAGTTTCATCTGTTCAAGGTTTCTTTATTTGTCACATAATAAATTATACAGGTATAATCAGAAGTGAAATGTAGATCAAATCAGGTCCGCTCAGTGGACAGTGCAAAAGAATAAAAATTTAATAAAAGTAACACAACACAAGAGCATATATATATATATATATATATATATATAGGTAAAAGGGAGAAATAAGAGCAAAATGTGCAATGGAATAAAAAGTGCAAACCAAATAAGATGTGCAAAACAGTATATTGGGACTTAATAAATAGTAATATGAACAAGAGGGATGAGGAGGGATGTGCAAACGGGTTGTACCAGGTATGTACACATAGCAGCAATACAGAAGATGGTAAATGTAAATGAGTCTTGTAAATGTTTATGAAACTGAGTTTGTGTTAAGGAGCCTGATGGCCTGAGGGAAGAAGAAGCTCCTCCTCAGTCTCTCAGTTTTTGCCATCATGCTCCTGAAGCGCTTGCCAGATGGCAGTAAACAGAAAAGATGGTTACCGGGGTGGTTTGAGTCCTTGATTATTTTAGCAGCTCTGCTTTTGCAGCGTTTGAGGTAGATGTCCTGCAGAGAGGGGAGAGCAGACCCTGAGATGCGCTCAGCCAGGCGCACGACTCTCTGTAGAGCTTTGCAGTTCTGGTTTGTGGCATTACTATACCACACTGAGAGTCAGTACGCTTTCTATGGCCCCTGAATAGAAAGTTTTCAGGATAGCTGGTGAGACCCTGAATTTCCTCAGCTGTCGCAGATGGTACAGTCTTTGCCTGGCTTTCTTAACCTGAGTCTGAATGTGTGTAGTCCATGTCAGGTCCTCGGAGATGTTTACACCGAGGTACTTGAAGCTACTCACCCTCTCCACAGGGGTCCCACTGATCATAAGAGGAGTGTAGGGCCGCAGCTGTCTCTTCCTGAAGTCCACGATCAGCTCCTTAGTTTTGCTCACGTTCAGAGAGAGACACTTGTCCTGGCACCATGATGTGAATCTCTCTACCTCATCCAAGTATACGGCCTCATCATTGTTGTTAATGAGGCCCAGAACCACAGTATCATCAGCAAATTTAATGATGGAAGTGGAACTGTGAGAGGACACGCAGTCGTGAGTGTATAGAGAGTAGAGCTGACCATAGAAGCAAGTGCCATTTGAAGTTCCAGTCGTGTCTTACAACTGAATTTTCTGGAGATTGGTTTGGATGAGTGAGGAGCATTTTCCTTCAAACCCTCCCGAACAAAATGTGGTGATGTAGGGAATGTTTGATATATATATATTATTTTTAGGTTTCTGACCCCAAGACTCAACTAATCTCAATTACAGTTGTGATCCTTGGAGAGTCTTTGGCCACTCAAACTCTCGTTCCTCAGCGTGCATTAGGATGATATAGACACACGTCCTCTTCCAGGCAGATTTTTTAACCTCTTTAGCTGATTGGAACCTCTTAATTATTACCCTCATGGTGGAAATGGGGATTTCAATGCTTTAACGCTTTTCTTACAGCCACTTTCTATTTTGTGATGCACAACAATTTTGTTCTGCACATCCGAAATATATTATTTGGTTTTATTCATTGTGATGGATGATTAAGCGAATTTGGCCTTTGTGTTCCTCATATTTATAATTCTGTGGAACAGGAAGTCATGGCTGGACAATTTCATGCTCCTAGTCATCCTGTTGTGCTAAAAAAATTAAATATGAATGGGAATATGCTTCAGCGATTTCTAGGGGTGCCAATAATTGTGGCCAACATTCATTGGAGAAAAACATTTATTTCATCATGAGATTTTCTCCCCACTTTCAGTTTTTTTACTTCAATAATGAGGTTAGAATTTTGTGATTTTTTGAGTAAAAGATCTGAAGGATAAAAAATGCAGATTTATTTTCACAGCCGCCTTTGCTCATATTTATCAAAGGTGCCATTATTAGTGGAGGGCACTGTGTATATATACAAAGAACACATGGTTCATTACATATATATATAATGAACCATGTGTTCTTTGCTGAGTATTATATTTGATACAATTATGGCTTATTTGGTTTGATATAAGAGAATATGAAGTTAATATTTAAGGAGAAAATAAACACCTTTGTTTTATTCAGAGGCCCAAACTGAGCAAAAAATGTAAGATTTGGTGCAGTTGCTGATATTTATATGGCCAAAGTATATAAATATCAGTGGTCAGTCATAATAAGTAAGATGATATTTAAATTACTTTTTATGATCATAGCTGGGGGAAAAACATAATGCAATGAAATACAATAATGACAAATTAACTTTTCTCAAAATCCTCAATTATCATGTTTGATACTGACTTTTTAAACATGATTTTTCTTTAAAAAATATATATGGATAATCAAGTAAATGGTAAAAACATCAAATGAAATTATTAACAATATTAAAAAGTATTCTTACATTTACTTTTAAAAAATCAGTGAAGATTTCACAGCAAAAAGGCATGCGTACCACAACCTGAAGAGGGATGTTTTAGAATTATATTAGGCAAGGCAAGGCAAGGCAAGTTTATTTGTATAGCACATTTCATACACATTGGTAATTCAAAGTGCTTTACATAAAGAAAGTGAAATAATCTTCACAGCAATAAAAACAAGAAAGTTAAAATAATTAAAACAAGGAGTTTTAAAATGATATAGAAATGATTTAAAATGAGATTTAAAACAGTTAAATAGAAATGATTATACATAAAAATACAATGCAGTCAGTTCGGACGTAGCACAGCGCTCATTCAACAAATGCACAGCTAAATAGATGAGTTTTTGAGACTGGATTTAAATGTGGCTAATGTTTTAGCACATCTGATCTCTTCTGGAAGCTGGTTCCAGCTGCGGGCTGCATAATAGCTAAAAGCGGACTCCCCTGGTTTTGTGTGAACCCTTGGTATTTCTAACTGACTCGATCTAATGATCTGAGTGGTCTGTTAGGTTTATATTCAGTGAGCATATCTGACATTATTTAGGTCCTAGGCATTGAGCGACTTATAACGAGTAGAAGTACTTTGAAATCAATCCTAAATGTAACTGGAAGCCAGTGTAAGGACTGAGGACTGGTGTGATATGCTCAGATTTCTGGTTCTAGTCAGAATCCTGGCAGCAGCGTTCTGGATGAGCTGCAGCTGTCTAATGGTCTCTTTGGAAGGCCGGTGAGGAGACCATTACAATTAATCCACCCTGCTGGTGATAAAGGCATGAACAAGTTTCTCCAAGTCATGACTGGAAACAAAACATCTAATTCTTGCAATGTTTTTGAGATGATAGTATGCTGATTTAGTTACTGCTTTGACATGACTACTAAAACTAAGGTCTGTCTCCAGAATCAACCCCAAGATTTCTGACTTGATTTTTAGTTGTTTGACCCTAGAGTCAAGGTATGCATTCACCTTGAGAACTTCATCTTTGTTTCCAAATGCAATGACTTCAGTTTCTCCTTGTTTAACTGAAGAAAGTTTTGGCACATCCAACTGTTAATTTCATCAATGCATTGGCAGAGGGAGTCAATGGGGCTATAATCATTTGGAGATAAGGCTAGGTAGATCTGGGTATCATCAGATAGCTGTGATAGGCAATTTGGTTCTTCCTCATTATCTGACTTAGTGGGAGCATATACAGGCTAAACAACACGGTGCAAGAATTGAGCCTTGTGGGACTCCATGTCATGGACGTCAATTAGACTTATGCCTTCTATACTCACATAATAACCTCTCCCTTAAGTATGACCTGAACCATTTGAGTGCCATCCCAGAAAGCCCGACCCAGTTTTCCAGTCTCTCTAGAAGTATGTTATGATCGACAGTGTCAAACGCAGCACTATGATCTAGTAGTAACAGCACTGATATTTTGCCAGAATCAGAATTAAAGCGAATATCATTTATTATCTTAATGAGTGCTGTTCTTGTGCTGTGATGCACGCGGAAACCAGATTGAAAATTATCCAGGAATCCATTTGAGTTTAAGTAGTGTTCAGCTGATTTAAAAACTTACTTTTCAATAATCTTACCTATGAAGGAAGATTTGATATGGTCTATAGTTGCTCAACATGGTGTTATCAAGATTGCTCTTTTTCAGAAGGGGCTTAACAACTGCAGTTTTCAGGGAGTTTGGAAAAGTCCCAGAAAGAAGTGAGGTGTTTCATTATTAAAGGATTTTTTACTTACAAAAATATGAAGTACAAACCAGAAAGCATGTAATATATTGTGTACAACATATTTCTCCAGCAATTAATTTTTTCTAAGATAAATTGTGTATGAAAAAGTATGCTTTATAGAGTAAAAGTCATCGTATAAATGAATTAAATTTTCATTGGTCACATCAATGACCAATTTATTACCGAACAGTCTGGGGAAAAGTATTTCGTACACAAAATTTTATATTATCAATATTTGTCCAATATTTAGAATCCACTCAACCCATCTCTGCCCAGAATGTGTCTTCAGCTAAAGTGGACTAATATAAATCTCTCCAGTTTGAGGGCCAGGCCTGACCTGTACTGTTGGCCCCCATGAGCCTTTGTTTGGCAGATGCCTCTGCTTCTCCTTTCATCCTCCCTTGAGATAAATCCCTTGATGGACCTTCTCGACTCTGGTTGAAAGTGCAGCGCAGCCGCCATACATCACAGTGGAGCTGGTCCGTTTGATGTGGGGCTGCTGTGGCCCACGGGTGGGCTGGAGATGGACTTCCTCACAGTTCCCCCTAGAAACTCACTCATCAATCCTACGGTCTGACCGCAGATCTCCCTCTGCCCGGCCACCTCTGCCCTCTTGACCACAGAGAAGCAACAACAAGAACGCTCAGCGTCAGACTGGGTGACGTTAGGGCAGAAGCAGCTATCCGTCACTCCGATTAGGCTCCTGAAAGTCTATAAATCACCACTTAAATTGGTATCTTATTTAAAACAACTTACATACATTTCTAACAAAACTGACTGATATCATGTGACTCCTAAATTTCTTAGTCACTCCCAAAACAAATGTATTTAAAAATAAACTTTAGTCGCATCACATGAATCACGTTTTACTCCCTGAACCCAACTGATAAGAACAGACTGATAGTTCTGATAAATCACTTTCACTTTCAGTTCCACAAGATCCCAGTTATTCCAGCTTCACATTCCCAACCATCTGCTGTCAGAAAACCACCTTTTCCTCAAATCAACGTGAAGCAGTTGCCACACCGTGTGCATCATGACTCACAATAAGGTGCCAAAATCACTTGAGGGGGAGGAAATCCCACACAAACACAGGAAGTGCAGCATTTCACACACAGGGACAGAGAGTCTGAGGTCTGTGCTCTGCTCCACTGATTTTGGGATAAGATTAACCTGGCCGAGAGTTACATTATTGTTGCTTGTGAAAGCGCAGCCTCAAAAAAAAAAAAAAAACACTGTGAAAAGTTGTGTTATTTTGGTGCGTTATGAGACTGAGGAAGTAATAAAACAGCACAGAATGTGCAACCAATTGAGGATCTGTCAAATTAGGAGTGGAAAGGGAAAGTAGGTCTTGTTTTATTGATGTTTAATGCTGATATTTGACTTTGTCTGTCCAACACAATAGTCTTTCCAAATTGTTTGTCCCTGAAAACCATGGATGATATGCAGGTTCTGGCCATAAAGGAAAAACGTCAATAAACAGGTTCTGTGGTGAAGGAGTTGCTTGTGTATTTCTTCGCTTGAGTATCTGTCATTACCATAACATGGTTAACTCAGCATGTTAGAATAATGTCATTGACCTGAGTGCTTCTGACCGAGGAAGGTTATCAGTGGGGAAGAATTCTGACCAGATGACAGAGCAAAGGGACCACCCACTATTACTGGAGCATGGATGTTGTAGTCCACATTTACAAGAATCTCCTTCATTTAGTTGGCCAAATCAGTGGAAAATTATTATATTCCACGTAGTCGCCCAGTTTATACGAGCTCATAAAACTGTTAGAGATGGGAGTCCTCACAATGTAGCTAGCTGTGTAAACCACAATATTCCCAAATTGCACCACAGTCTTTTAATTTCCGTAATTTCCTTCATAAACCTCTTGTAAACTGATTGAGAAAGAATTCCTGAGTATCTGCTACAAACGGCAAATGAACTTGAATCTCAAATATTTCATCACTGGTTTATATCACCTCCCTTGTTCATTTCATCACTGGAATCTATCCCACTCGCACCATTATCTGGGTGCAAAAAATATATAATCTGAACATTTAGGCAACACTCTGGCGCCATCTAGTGAACACCTTAAATAAATAATTATTTAATGGCCACATAACTTCTAGGCATTTGCATATAACTTAACTAACCACTAGATGGCGTAGTGATGTTGAAAATAACTGCTATAAACAGCCAGTCTTTTAGGGCAACTAGAAGTGAGCGTTGGCCTGGTGATAAATTGTGCCATCACGTGGAGTTTCGTCATTTCAGCTTAGTTGAGTAGAAGAGGAATCCATAACACTCACATATTGTTTTTATATTCATGTGTGTGACGGTCAGTTACTAAATCATCATAGGCTGCCTACCCAGCTGGAAAATCCAACTTAAAATATTAAATGTTTTGGAACATGGTTGCCAAACGGTCTGCAAGCTTCCCATTTAAGTATGCTAAATTGTATGCTTGTAGTGTACTTTATTTCCTAACACACTTAAGTGCACTTAGTGATCGTTTCCAATTAAACGCTTTCATGTAAAATATCCTTTAAGTAATTTTGTTTTAACATTTTTGTCATGCTTATTTTGATGCCTAACTACGAAAGCACATCTAAAATAACCCGATTACCATTTAACTGTAGTATTACTAAACTGCAGCTTCAACGCATGACAATGACACACATTTCAATAGAAATGGCGGAAAAGTGCCTATATTTTCGTTTACCATGAATGCTTGTCAGGACATTCAAGCTACACGTTACCCTTGCAAGGGTACCCAGTTATGTAAAATTACCCAAGTAAATTTCAATACATAAATGTTTAAAAGTCATAAAAAGGGAGCAAGTATACTCCCAGTTGTTTGAGGTGAATTTAAATGTTATTTGAACGCACAATAACAATATCTAAAAGGGCCTCAAGAGCTCATGCTGCCTCTGTCTGTCCGTACCTAAAATGTTTACTTTTATGTAATTTTCAATGTCCTGTCCAAGTAGCCCAGAAGGGCGGAACAAAAATGAAGGCAAGGGGAAAAACACGCAGGCTGTGTTTCAAAACGTACTCGCATAAAGCCGCATAAAGTAGTCAGCATTTTTCTCTCGAACGTGCTTGTCTAGAATTTTGAACTCAATTCCAAAAGCGCTACCGAGTGCTGTCTAGTTAGGCGACTCACTATGTTTTGGTACACCGCCTTGTTCTCATGAATCCCCATTGGTCAGACTAAAGCTCCGGCTGCCAAAATACTGCACACACGTGACCCAGCTTTTCTGTACACACACACAGTAAAACACAGCAGGCACTTAAAAGCCAACGCCATGGCGCTTTGACCACCAATTTCACCCCATATCCAAACAATCACTATGAACCCTCTCCGTTGACAAACAGGCACTATCCCACGGCTAATGGCGAGCGCGCTGCAGATGAAGCCCTCCAGTCTGGAGCACACACGGAAGCGTGTAACAGATCCACGACGGAGGCAAGCTGCACTCTCATTCCTCAGCAACATCTCTCTGGACGGACGACCCGTGCAGGATGACGAGGAGAATCAGACCGAGGACGAGGACAGCTCCAGGACTAGACAGAGCCTGGTTTCTGCAGTGGGCCAGCAGGCATTGGCCGCAGCAGCGAACCAGGCTCTCAGCAGTGCCCGAGCTGCTGGTTTCATGGCTGGGATCACGGGTCCCAGCGCGGCCGCTGCTGCTCCTCCTCCTCCTCCTCCTCCAGCGTATGGAGTAGATGCGGAGGGGGATGTGTGCGGCTCTCAGGTGCTCCAGTCCGTGTTGAGCTCCCCCTTTTCAGCAGTTCCGCCGGCTACGAGAGGGAGACTTCAGACGTACACTCAGGGAGTGCTGCCTGTGTCCTTCTCCAGACAGTCCAGCCAGAACTACTGCTGTCTGGAGGGAGGGCAGATAGCCAACTCAGCCATGGAACTGCAGAGATCCAGGTAACCTTGTGCACTGGGGAGAGGATAGCACATTAAGTACATCAGTAATATAGTAAGATGCTGCACGGATTATTAACATGCAAGTTCATTTGTGTTAATTCACTACTTACATAAACAAATATGCAGGGGCAGACTTATTGATTTGGGGTTCTAATCAAATTTCAGGTCTGGGGCCCCAACACAATAACTATGTGCTCTTTTACACCTAACCTAACCCTCATTTTGCTCACTCTATCTCTCTCATAGTTTATAGTTTATTTACCCCATCACAACTTAAGTAAATAATTAGTCAAACTATTTCTGCTCTAAAGCCATATTAGGCTACATTGGGTTTTTTTCCGGATCACAAAAGAAGAAATTATAAACAAAAAATGCTTGCACTTGTCCATTTAATGAATTCTTCAATCTTTTTACAAAAAGGATTCAAATGTCATAATATTATCCCATGCAACACGTTCCATATTCATAGTGTTCTTAAGGTATATGGTAGGGTTTGCAGAGAAACAAATCTAAAATGTAATCTATTATTAAGTGAAAATCTCCAGTCATCGCATTCGTGTATGAGTGCACAGCAGTTCGTGCTGGTGCACATAGGAAAAGCACACAAGCGAGACATTTTGAAACATCAAGACAAATAAAATCATGACACGAAACACAATACTTTCTTCTCAGAGGTTAATATATTCTTTCTGAGACAAGACAGGATTATACAGCCTATAGAGTGTGCAAAGAGCGCTCTCCCTATAATCATTGAAAGTTGTCATTCACTTCAGTTCATTGCGATTTCACAACGCTCCGTTAATCAATGCAGCTGTCTGCACTGCTCAATGAATCTCTTATTTACGTAGTATCTCACGTTGCTATAATGAGAGGATTCGCAAGCTTGCAGAACTCTGCACTTGACAAAAACTCGGCGTTTTGAGCGGTGAATTAATATTTGATGCTCTCCCGAACACAAATACACACTGGAGCGTTTGCCAAATATGTTTCGCCAGTATCAGATGGGGCCCCCTGATTCCCCGGGGCCCTAAGCGCCCACTTACCTTGCTTATTGCTTAAGTCCGCCACAAATCTAATCCTTTAAATTTAGCTCACTTGTAGTATTGCATTGATATTAACGCGTATAAATAATCTAACAAAAAGGCAAACATAAACTGTGAATATGTTACACTAATGTTTACTACCACAAAGTGTCTATCCAAATAAATTTTATTCAGTATATCGATTGTATTAACAAACTTTATTTACATTTTACTCGTGAATAAAATGCAATTTGGGTTGATATTTAGAATTAACAGAATTGCATTCATTCATAGTTTTGGGGGAGCACCTATCAAAACATAGTTCTTCAATAATTTAAGATAATTTGCAATTACGTTGTAATATGAATACTCTGATATAAAGACACTTTTTTTAAATCAGTGGTATGGTCATTTTCAGACTAAATTCAGACAGTACATATAATTCTGTTTGATACAGTGTACTTTTTTGTATTGCAAAAGTGTTTAACAATATTGCTATTTAGGTGGGATACAGGTATATTTTAAAGGAATACACATTATAGAAGCTGTGAAGTCAGGGTTTACTTAGACTTTATTGAAATGGGAGATTAAATGTCATTGAACTAATGGCCCCATTAGACACATTAAACGCAATCCCTAAAAAAACTAATCAATAAACTCCATTCATTAATATCCTAAGTGACCTGCATTCTGAGGATACTGCCGATGACACAGTCTGCATGGGTGAATTTCTCAGTTCTCCTGTGCTTACCAAAACATTTTAACAAGAATTTAAAAGATATCG
Organism: Ptychobarbus kaznakovi; assembly: GCA_027422405.1. Classification (NCBI taxonomy): domain Eukaryota; kingdom Metazoa; phylum Chordata; class Actinopteri; order Cypriniformes; family Cyprinidae; genus Ptychobarbus; species Ptychobarbus kaznakovi. The sequence goes on along the minus strand of CM049805.1, from coordinate 25,363,525 downwards.
TTACATTTAATATCATACACTTTTTTAATTGAATCACTAATGTTTTTATTAATCACTTTTCTCCTTGACAGCATTTGAAAAAATATTTCCTCATTGTCAGAACTGTTTAAATGTAAAAACTACGGTGGCCGAGAAGTGCAAAACAAATCATGATTCTTAAAACAAAATAACAAATTACAAATGCAAATCTAAAAAAATAACAATTCAGAAAACATTATAACAGGTCAGAAAACACAAAGACAAATCTGAAAACAAACAAGTCAGAAAGTACAACGACAAATCAGACAAACCGGAAAAGGTAGGTATAGTTTGAGGCAGAGCCATTGGTTTGGGAATAGATTACTCACCGCTGATTGGACGATGTAATCTATGTAAAACATCAGCTGCAATGACTCCGATGGTAAATCGCGTCTTTTAATGTCTTTTAATGTCTCTTTTAATGCGATCGACCCGGTTTTCAATCCCGCTTCCCTTTTCAAATCTCGTATCGCATCATAAAGGCATTTATTTTCAATAGAAATGAAAGAAACAGTGTAAATAGTAATTTGCACATAGTGTAAATAGCATCTATTTACACAGTGCAAATAGCTGCTACCTAAAAATATGCATGTACATTTACAACACTGTACTCTGTATTATATTACCTTTGAATCAGAATACAAAAAAACTTGTTAATGCTAATGTGAGGGTGTTTCTAATACAGTGTATATGGGAGTGACGGTAAATTTGACATAGTTCTGTCAAATAGCTATAGCAGTTATTTACACTAAGTGCAAATACCTATTTACACTGTTAAAATAGCATGATTTTCTGCTATGTATACTACTTGTTGCAAATAGTGGCAATTATCTGCACTTCAGTATTGAATTACATTATAAAACAGTATGCAATAATAACGCATTGAGTGTAAATTCTAATTAATGGTGCTTGCCATATATGGCAAGGCAACATTATTGTTATCCGTCATACTTATTATTATTATTCCACTTTTTTTTCGGCGCGCTACTCCTCCCGCAGTTTTGTCACAGAGCCATGAATGAGGTGTCAAAACGTGCGGCCTAATGGGGAAAGGTGTGCTATATCTTTTATAAGCGATCGGGGGTACGATGTTCGCCCCAGGGGCGAAAAATCGCCCAAAAAGTCCCATTGACAATGCATGGGGGCCAACTTTGGCGGGTCGTAGCTCAGAGCGAGAATTTCGGTAGAAACTATGAATCACCACACTTGAAGAGGCTGGCAGGCTCTGTAAGACCATACCTCAAAATGGGGTAAAAGTTGCACCCCTGGGGGGCAGGAGCGTCCCAAGTTGCCCATTGACTTTCAATGGTGTAGGACCACGTCCTACACCATAGAAACGGCTTTTCAATTGAACATAACTCTGGATCATAGAGACAAGGGGGTGGGCTCATTGACTCAGACGACCAATCAGCATCTCAGGATCATTGTGAAGCTATCAAGCCACGCCCTAGCAACCATTTAGAGCACCTTAGCAACACGTCCCATAGACTTCCATTGAAAGAGATCAAAGGGATATCTCAGGATAGAAGTGTCATAGAAACATGAGGGTGGGCTCGTTTGACTCGGGGCAGCAAGCAGCCAATCCTGAATCACCTCAACAACACACTGGCACGCCCTAGCAAACATTTGCGACCACCTTAGCAACCAAAATTCACAGACTCATAGCTCAGAGAGTGGATTTCGTAGAAATGTGAAATTTGACACATTTGAAGAGGCTGACGGGCTCTGTAAGAACATACCACACAATGGGGTAAAACTTGCACCCCTGGGGGGCAAGAGCGTCCCAAATTTGCCCCATGGGCCGTCTACACCATAGAAACCGCTTTTCAATTGAACATAACTCTGGATCACAGTGTCATAGAGACAAGGGGGCGGGCTCATTTGACTCAGACGACCAATCAGCATCTCAGGATCATTGTGAAGCTATCAAGCCACGCCCCTAGCAACCATTTAGAGCACTTAGCAACACGTCCCATAGACTTCCATTGAAAGAGATCAAAGGGATATCTCAGGATAGAAGTGTCATAGAAACATGAGGGTAGGCTCGTTTGACTCGGGGCAGCAAGCAGCCAATCCTGATGAATCACCTCAACACACACTGCCACGCCCTAGCAACCATTGTCGACCACCTTAGCAACCAAATTCACAGAGGAATATCTTCCATTCTGAATGTCACAGAGGCGTGGGAGTTGGTTTATATCATTCATACTGACAAGAAGCCTTTGGAGTATCGTGATTGCTAGCTGCCAAGCCACTCCTAGCAACCAGAGTACCCTAGCAACCGTTTTGCAAGACCAATATCTCTGCATCAGAACATCGTATAGAGATGGGGGTTGGTTTATACATTCACACTGACTTTGGAGCTTCATGATTGGCAGCTGCCAAGCCACTCCCTAGCAAACAAACAGAGTACCCTGCAACCGTTTTGCAAGACCAATATCTCTGCATCAGAACATCGTATAGAGATGGGGGTTGGCTCTTTTGACTCATGCTAGCAAACAGGACTTGCTACATGCTAGCAGTGAATAGCTACATGCTAATAGCGCTTAGCTAAGTGCTAAATCATGCCAATAAAATGCTACAAACTCCATAGTAACCATCTGTGACAACTACCAACCACCTAGTAACACCATAGCAACCACCCAGAACACCCTAGCAACCACCTAGCAACCGCCTAGCAATACTAATCATGCTAGCAACATGCTAATCATGCTAGAAACATGCTAGCAACATGCTAATCATGCTAGCAACATGCTAGCAACATGCTAATAATGCCAACAACATGCTAGCAACATGCTAATCATGCTAGTAACATGATAAAATCATGTTAGCAACATGCTAGCAACATGCTAATCATGCTAGCAACATGATTAGCAACATGCTAATCATGTTAAAATCATGCTAACAACATGCTAGCAACATGCTAATCATGTTAAAATCATGCTAGCAACATGCTAGCAACAGGCTAATCATGTTAAAATCATGCTAGCAACATGCTAATCATGCTAGCGACATGCTAGAATGCTAACAACATGCTAGCAACATGCTAATCATGCTAGCAACATGCTAGCAACATGCTAATCATGCTAGCAACATGCTAATCATGCTAGCAACATGTTAGCAACATGCTAATCATGCTAGCAACATGCTAGAATCATGCTAACAACATGCTAGCAACATGCTAATCATGCTAGCGACATGCTAGCAACATGCTAATCATGCTAGCAACATGCTAGAATCATGCTAGCAACATGCTAGCAACATGCTAATCATGCTAACAACATGCTAATCATGCTAGCGACATGCTAGCAACATGCTAATCATGCTAGCAACATGTTAATCATGCTAGCGACATGCTAACAACATGCTAATCATGCTAGCAACATGCTAGCAACATGCTAATCATGCTAGCAACATGCTAGCAACATGCTAATCATGCTAGCAACATGCTAAAATCATGCTAGCAACATGCTAATCATGCTAGCAACATGATAAAATCATGCTAGCAACATGCTAGCAACATGCTAATCATGCTAGCAACATGGTAACAAGATGCTAATCATGCTAAAAATATGCTAGCAAACATGCTAGTCACTAGTATCTGTCCAGCGCCGAGTTTTGCCACTGCAAGCACCATTTCACATTTTCTTCTGGAAATGTACATTCTAGTTTTTAATTCAAATTCTTAAATTGATGCCACCTACAATAAACAATAAAGCCCTCCCTACACCCACCCTAACCCAAACCGATGCTTTATTTTCAACTTTTTGATTATTTCCTTAATTTCTATTGAAAATAATGCGATACGAGATTTGAAAAAGGAGAAAAAAAAGTTTTGCAAAAGGCAGGATTGAACCTGGGTCGTTCGCATCAAAAGTCATACTGACACGCGATTTACCATCTGAGCCATTGAAGCTGATTTGACACATCGACTCTGCCGTTCTATTTCTGGTGCCTCCTATACATCTTGATTGACAGATATCTCGTCCAGTCAGCGGTGAGTAATCTATTCCCAAACCAATGGCACTGTCTCAAACTATACCTACCTTTTCCGGTTTGTCTGATTTGTCATTGTGTTTTCTGACTTGTTATAATGTTTTCTGAATTGTATTTCTTTTTTCAGATTTTCATTTGCGTTTGTAATTGTTTATTTTATTTTCAGAATCGTGATTTATTTTGCACTTCTCGGCCACCGTAAAAAACTTTAAATATGGCCCTTAAAACTCTTCAAAGTGTATTCATCTTCTAAATGTGCCCTATGAAGAAAAACACACAGCAGCCAGTATCTCTAAAGTACCAGGATCATATACAGTATTTAGCATGTTCATAGTGACAACTGTGTCTAATCGGAGATGAGCAGGTGGCAACACTGAAGTATCTGCCAGGCACATTAGTTTCAGTTGTAGCCAACATAACCACAACATTTCAATCTCAGCCAAACTGGTGTCTGTTGCTCTAACTGTTGCTTTAGAGGCATGCAAAGCTCAACCAAATCTACAGTCATTAACGTTTGGGTTACAGTATCTTACTTTCTCTTTCTAACCACACACACACACACACACACACACACACACACACAACACACACACAACACAAACAACACACCACACACCACACACACACACACACACACACACACACCACACACACACACACACACACACACACACACACACACACACACACACACACACACACACACACACACACACACACACACACACACACACACACACACACCCTTCTGCACCTGCTTTGAGTGCTTTACTGTGAACATATGAACATGCTGTAATTTGAGACACTAGTAGAGGCCATGCATGCAAGTTGGATGTCCTTTGTTCAGTTGCTTTGTTTTGGAGCCAGTTAGACAGCAGGGAATGTTTTTGTGATAGTATGCAATATTGCACAGTTTTCTTTGGTGTTTGTAAGGACCAAAATGGACTTACAACAAATTACAGAAAAATGATGTTATGCACAACTGTTTTCTCATGACAATGACTGTTTTAGTGCTTCACTGTGGTACTGACAGGCACTGGACTGACCTGAAACCTAATTCTTGCTTCATTTCACAGTTATTGTGTGTCTACTGTTGGTTTAGTTGTGCAAGGTACTCAGAGATGGGTCAAAAAATGTCCCAACATCTAAATGAACTGGTTTGACTCCAGACAAAGGTAATATATCTGAATTATTCTTACTATATTAGGGTACTTTAAAACAATAAAATAAAATAAATAAACAAATAAATAAATAGAGTTTAAGTTCAAGTAGAAACAGTAACTTTTATTTTGAACTACCACTTACAGAGAATGTCGGGACACTTTAATTGTAATGGTATATTCAATATATTCTGAAAATGCAAATTTTTCATTTAACTTCAAGATGATTTGTCATGTGTCAGTACACTGTATTTGTTGTGAGGACAGTTGTATTGCCACTCTAATCTGCTGATTCTGATCAATTGCACACGTGTAATTTTTCTTAACAGTGTATCAAGACAAAGATAAAAAAGTTCATTGGTTAATAGTAAGCTCAGTAAAAGTTACAGTAAATCAGTTAAATGTATAGTTCCTTTTGACATTTCACTTTTGATGGTTTTTACCTGAAATAACTGTTTCATCTTAGTTTTTTGTTTAAAAATGTTACATCTTAGTTATGTACATTAGGGCATTGTGTGACAACCTAAGTTTTTAAATAAATGTTTATTTTATTAATTTAGTGTCATATACAATGTTGGGGGTAACGCATTACAAGTAACGCGAGTTACATAATAATATTACTTTTTTCAAGTAACTAGTAAAGTAACGCATTACTTTTTAATTTACTAGAAAATATCTAAATAAATAAATATTTAAATATTTTTTAAAAAGTAATGCCAGTTACTTTTTTTCCATTTATGACTGACATTGCGCGTGTGTGACATGATCTTACTGTAGTTCTAATCTAGACTAAATGTGAATTGTATTAATTCATCCCACTCGCAAAAACAGATTCAGTATTCATCAAAATGAATTAACAAAGTGAAATGCAAACTCAGAATATGACGCAAACAGCAATAAATTAAATATGTTAAACAACACAATATATCTAATCTCATTTTATTAACCAATGTGTTTGCTGTTGACCTTTGATGATCCAGTTCAACCATACTAATAAGCAAAAAATACTTTAGATAAACTAACAATTGTGCTTCGTTGTTTTTTTTTTATTGCTGAAGAGTGTTGATCCTTCTTCTCCTGCGTTCTGTACAGATGTGATTTACTCTTCCTTCAGCCTGAGGTTTATTCATTACACTTTTGGTGTGAAAGGCTTTTACATTTGCTATAAATAGAACTTCTTGTATTAAAAACAAACAATCAAGCCCTGCTCATATTTAAAAAGTAACGCTAAAGTAATGCAAAAGTAATGTAACGCATTACTTTCCATAAAAAGTAACTAAGTAACGTAATTAGTTACTTTTTTAGGGAGTAACGCAATATTGTAATGCATTACTTTTAAAAGTAACTTTCCCCAACACTGGTCATATGTGGTATACCATGATGGTGGTTTTGTATTTGTGTACATGACACTGCGCATCATCTATGTATTATTTACCTGAGCTTGTGGGAATGCTACAGCACTTGGGGATTACCTTTGATTGTACATGTGGCCTTTTCGTTATGACTTGTGTTTTTGGTGATATAAAGATACAAAGCTTTTTTAGTACTTCAGCTTGGTATATTAACATTATGGCAGTTAAATATATATTTTTATTTTTAAAACTGTAAATTCGATCTGTAAAAGCTAAAATGTTGCTACCTTATTTCTTAGGTGAATTTCTAGCCATTTTTTACAGTAAATTTCACTGATTTTTTAATAGTAATCTCTGCATATTAAGCTCAGATAGGAGAAAGTATTTTGAAATTACATGCTTGAGCTTTAAACAGTGTAGGACTTGTTCTAAATGGGCAGCTGCTAGAAACAAACACAGGTTCCAGGCAGGATGCCCAGTCTCTGCCCTGACTTCCCCTCCTCCTCCTCCTCCACTCCCTGCCTCTGACCTCCACTTCCTCTCACAGACCCACTCCTGCATGGGCTGCCACTTTCCAACAGGAAGACCAAAATCTTTAGACGCTCTGCCAAGAGCAGCCTGGGAGGAGAGAGTGTGCAATGTAGTTCTGTCTCTCATGTGCTGGCACATGCCTTAAAGAACAAAATGTACACACACCCACACACGCCCATATGAGACTGTTCTTCAGGGCCTTGTTAAACTACAGTCTGCCTTGATTGGGCGGCCCAGACAAAAGCATTATTGCAACCCTGTCAGGTCTAACTGTGTGAAGTTATGTAATTCCTGAGCTCTAATGGGTGGATATACATCTGTGCAAATAGCCTGTATCTTTCTGGTGCCGACTTTAATCTTGCCTCACAATTGCAAATACCTCCAAGACAACTAAGTAGAGGGCTCTAAAATGTTCAAGGGTTTAGCTGTAATTTACAGTATAATACCACATTCCTTTTTTCTGTGGGAAAAAAAGTATATATATCACACTATGCTATGTAGAATAAGTATTAAACAGTTCCCATTATGGGGATTAGCCTTTGGTTGGAAACGTGGGCTTAATTTACTTTTAATTATTTTTTATAACAGTAACAGTGTTACAGAACACAATTTGTTGCAAGGCTTGGAGAAAATTGTGATTGATCAACAGGCATCATTTTAGATAAAAAATAAACTTTGAACATTTCTAATGACAGCAAATTGGCACAAAATATTATTTAAAAAAGTGCACGGCACAATTATGTAACCATTTAATAGATTACTTTAAAATAGGGCAGCTAATCCCTTGTGTTCACATCATTTCCTGCTCCTGTCCATTATGAAGTAAATTGTAGAACTACTGCTATAAAAAATACTGTTAAAATACAGCAACTAATAGCCAGGAATACACTGTAAATTCATTTTAAGGTACATGAACGAGAAAGAGAAAAACAAACGTGAACATTATTTATATGATGTACTTTGTCCTAAATATAGTTTTACTTTTTCCACATATTTTCATATATTTTTAAGCTTTGCTCCTAATTTATTCTTAACAAAACATTGACATTTCCTCCAGACTCATTATGTTCCATAACCATTCAAACGAGTTATGTTTTGGATGGGCCATGTCCTTTTCCTTTGTGTTGTGCGGTTAGCTGACATTGCTGAGAGATTATGCTGGCATTTTTTTCCAGTGAAATAAATTAAGTCAGGAAAAGGTTTTAAACCAGATCTTAAAACCAGTATCGGATGTGGTAGGAATTGCAACCAGTCAAATTCAGGCCAAGACATGATAAAAAAAAAAAAACATGGGCTGCTGTGGCTTCTTGCTCTGTTTTTATCCTGAGAGTTTTCAGGAACACAGGACTTTTACAGGATTATATCCCACCGGTTACTTAAAACAATAAATGGTGGTATTTTAAGGATTGGGGTAAAGGAAATGCTGTTGTGTAATGGCAAGCAGATGTGGCAGGAATACAGGAAGGCATGTATGTGGATTTCATCAGTAGGGTGGAAAATTGCATAAAGTGAGCTGTTACTGCTGTTACGAGTCAAGTTCACAAACGAGTAACCTCTCATGTTTAGAAAGCTGCTATTTGCATGGTAAAGGCCCAATACAATAACTTCTGTGCTTTGACTATCAGTGGATGACACTTGTAATTCATGCTATAGATAAACTGAGAATAAACCTTTGCTATAGCCTTGTAGATTGAAAAGCCTTTCATAAACATTAGACACGTTGTGGATTGATGTTTTGACTGAGGTAATTTAGTTTGGTCTGGTCATGACCATTGTTTTCTTACCATTTCAATGGTGTAAAGCCCAATCACCCAGAACACACAGCTCTGTTTTCATTCAATACTCTAAGATCAAAGATTCAGATAACTTTTGAAATTGAGATGAGATTTTGATGTTTTGATTTCTCCCTGTAAGAGCAAAATTCAACATAGTAGTTTTGTTGTGTTTTTAATGAAAGAGAAAAAGACATAAGTATGCAAGTACTCAAGTAGCTTAACTTTGTTGATATTTTACTAACTTGACAGTAGTTGAACTGAAAAGGAAAACTAGTTCCATCTCAAATTATGTACTAGTCACTGTGCACTAACAAATAACACTATACAACAAGATAACTGTTGTGGAGTATATACATTGTTCTAGTTTTCCTTTTGAAGAAAATTACATTTAAAATGTACCTGATGTGCTGCTGCTATCTTTGTACATTTGTCTTTCATTTCTTCAGGAAAGCTGTGGCTTGAATACATATAGTTATAATCTTTGTTTTTTACACCTGTAGTGCACCATGCCTCATTAAATTGTTCAGTGTGTGAACACTATTGGCACTACATATACTACAAAATGGTGTTGAATAGTTCATAAATATATGAATCAGGTCGCACCTACTGTAGACACTAATACAGCACCCTCTTTCAGCAATCCAAGAAAGCAGCGTGTAGTTCCGTTTTGTTTAGAATTTGGTTCTGACACTTTGTGGAACACAACAGCACATGAAATCAAGCTTTTATAGCTTGAAGCATTGCATTCTAGTATTACCATCGAATATGTTTTGGGCCAGGTTGTTTGTGAAGAATGACACAAAACCAACAGTGGTTCAATTACACTGGAGGGAAGTTTATTTTAGATTGTCATGTAGAATAAATCTAGGGTGTTGTAGGCAGCCTGTGCTGGATTTGGTGCTCTCTGGTGTTATTTTATAAGGCAAGTGTGGAGGCTTGGGCTTAAGAAGTGGCCTTGTTTAGTTGTTTCCTGGGATAGTCCATGAAAGACATAAACGTCCTGTGGGAGTTGAGGCTCACCTTACTGACATATTGATGCACCTTGTGCCTCATCCTCTGATGAGCATTAATTACAGACAGGTGACTATGGGTGCGTCTAATTCAGCTCCCTTATTCAGTAGTCAGGGAACTGATCAGGGAGTCAGCCATTTTAATGGCAGTGCACTGGAACGTTCGCTCCCTGAAAAATCCCACAATGCACCGCAAAAACTAGGGAGCATCGGCGCTCACTATGCTCCCTTACCAGAAATAACGTCACATTTCTGAAATGTGAAACATAAACCACACGAGCCAACTCGATAAGTATAATAACACGTGAAGACAAGCCGTTTTTTGCAACATAATTTGTCTATTTCAACATAAACACACATCGCTAGACAGGTAATGAACGCATTTATTTAATATTTATTATTAAAATTTGGCTGAAAAGTTGTAAGAACATGTAACAGAACGAATGTGTTTAAAGAGATCGGTCCTGTCTGTTGTTTTTTAATTTAAGCGATGATGTTTATATTGTCCGTTGATGCTGTACGTAATCATGTCTCTGGAATTCGAGTGATCACTGTTCCAACGTGCAGTGAGTCAGGGAACTTACCAATGACCAAATTCGTGTACACGATCTACTGATTTACGAACTTGGGAGCTAGGGAGCTGATTGAGACGCAACTGATGATTAATCCTCTTCTTGCTATGGTGATCATGTGATCATCATTGCCCAAGGTGACACTAACAAGTGCACTGAAGTCTCCGGCCACTTACCAACCAGTGCAGGGGTTTTCAAAGTGTGGGGTGCCAGTAGGGGCGTCTTAAGATAACCAGAGGCCCCTGGGCTACCCCATTACGGTAGCCCCCCCCCCCCCCCCACCACAGAAAACCTTTGTTTTTTTTTGTTTTTTTTTAAGCTAACAGACATTTATTTGTCAAATTTCGATTTTTCTTTTCTTGTTAATATGATAGTTAACGTTCACAACAATGACTACGTTTACATGCGCACGAATAATGTGATTATTTCCAATAATCAGAGTATCGCATTATGATGTTTAAAATGTAAAAAAAACAAAATAAATTACTGCCATTATTCACATAGGCTACCTCATTGCACAGCACAAATGATGGACTCAGAAAGAGCAGGTGTGTTTACTGGCCGCTGTTTGAATTTATTTACGTCTAATGCATAATGATTTTGTATGGCTGTATTGCATGCTTTTTCGGCGCCATAGAAATGTGATGGAATTTGTTTGCCAATATGCTGCCGTCGCGTTCTCGCCGTTTGGAGTTTGGATGAGGGTAAGGAGCAGAGACTGGTGGCAGCGAGTTGTGTTTTCCCCAGAAATGCGATGCTTTCTTTGACTCCATCGTTTCTAATCTGCGTATTACTACAGGTGCGCGTCTTGTCATTCATGTGCATCAGGTGCGCATGCGCTCTTTGGTCAGAGCGGCAATACTGCGATTAAGGCATTTACATGCCTGTATATTTCGATTAAAATCGGCGTACACCACCTATGTTAATACGATTATGCTTGTTGCGATTATGAGCTTAATCACATTATTTAAATCAAAGTATTGCGTTTACATGTGGTAAAGATTAATCGCAATATTTTCAAAATATCATTATAATCGCATTAAGAGGGTGCATGTAAACGCACTCACTGTTCTGTGTAAAATGTGAATATAAGTGAATATGCTAATTAATTGTTTGCCACAAGGTGGTGCTTAGGAACAGCAGAATATAGCTGTTACATAACACTACGTTATTACATGCTTTATACCAGTAGTTCTCAACCCGCGGGCCACATGCAGCCTGTCAAGAATTCAAATGCGGCCCGCCATGATGAACATAATTAAAAAATAACTTTCGGTTTTACAATTCATTTTTGTTTTTACATTAATTAAAAAATGTACTAAACAAATACAAGCTATAATGTTTTTATGTAAAATCATTTAGTTTTTCATATTGTATTTTAAGACATGAGCAGACCTATGTACTCACGTAATTAATGTTACGCATTTAACGAACACTTACAAGCGCGCACTTTGGCAGAATTCAATTCAAATAGTCATCAGCAGCCATTAGTTCTGTAAAATTGAGCATCAGAAAGGACACATTTGTTAAGGGAGAAAACGAAATGTGGAAAATGCCAGTGAAGGAAACGCATTCGAAACAAGAATAGTCTCAGCATCAGCAGTGAAGAGAGTGCTGGACTTTCGGCATTGACTTTTGTTTTGCCCCGTCACTCACACTGAAGATGTTAAGGCAAAAAGAAACACCCATAGGCTACTACGCAGCAATCATCCTTAATTACAGAAATGTGGCAAAACATCTCTGGAGAGAACCTCAGATTATTACATTCGAAAATGCTTTCCATATTTGGATCAACATAGGCTAAATTTGTGAACGCGCACTTTCTGCAATGTCGCGTGTCAAGTCACGCTTCCGTGCGCATCTTACAGACTGTAATTTACAATCTCAACTTCATTGTGCTGTTACTCCTTTCGAGCAGAATTTCACAAAATTGGTTCCCGACAGCATCAGGTGTTTTATTATTGGTGATGAGTAGAATTCATAATTTTTTTACTTCAATTAATATAATTGTTTAGATATCATAATATTTAGGCTATAAATAATATTATAAATCTGATTGGTTTGTATTGATGACGTAATATTTAAATGACATGAGTCTCACGGCCTGTGAGACTTGCACTTGGACCATAGTTGCGGCCCGGTGGAAAAAAAGGTTGAGAACCACTGCTTTATACGGAGGTAATATGAAAATAAAATGCCATCAAAACTTTCCTGGCTGAAATGTGAGTTTACAGGTATGATTTAAACACCATAAATCACACAAAATATTCATTATTCATCATCAGTTGAACGAAACATGACATGTTGGCATAAATGTGGACTGTTTGGTGATTTGCTAGCTGCGTTTTTATATCGAAACATATGTTGTATAAAGTTTAATGATCACATTTAAGCAATAGGACGATTCCTATTTAAAGTTGAGAATTGAAGGAGCAACTTAATTAACCTTCAGCTAACAGAAACACAGATTACATCCACGCAAATGACTGAACTCGCACTGTATGATGTTACAGAAAGTTGTCTGGTCTAGTTCCTTTCACACAGCAGTGTTATTTATCTTGTTCATCTGCACTTTAACATAAAGACACTCTTGTGCTGGGCTACTTTACTAGCGAATGCATTGACTGTGCATTCCGTTTACAGTATATCTGTGGAGCATTGTCTATCTGTCGTTCTCCGCGAACATCGTTCTAAACTGTCGTTCTCGCAGAAAGGGATGGCACATCGTTCTAAACACAAAATCCTACTGACCTTAATCTTTAGGGCTGCAGAAAGGGTCCTCTCTGATTCTCTGATAATGTCTCCATTGCAAAAGGACATACAATGACAAAATAACAATTCGCCTAATTCTCGCTGCTCTTTACCTTAATCTTTATCGCTCACTCCTCTCTGACTTCCTCCCTCCTTAATGTCCTCCCCCCTCCCCCTCCTTCATTAACTCTAACAGCTGACGACTTGGCACATTCTTCTATAAAAAAAAACAAACCTCGCCACAATATTTCATTCTCGCACCACAATGCTCTTTAAACACATCTTACCAGCAAACATAAACTCATTCACATACCTCTCCTCCTTTGTCAGAAGTTTCTAAACCCCCTCCCCTTTCATTAACTCTAACAGTGACGACTTTGGCATCATTCTTCTTAATAAAATTACAAACCTCACTGCACAATTTTCAACACACAAATCTGTCCCATCTTGACCAGCAAACTATTCCATAGTGCTGGGCGGTATGACCAAAAATTTATATCACGGTATTTTTCAAAATTTACCTCCACTCTCTCTATGAGCGGTAATATTTTTTTCAGAAGTTTCAAATCATCCTTTCCAGTCATCCTACTACTTGTCCGCTTGAACCTATTCCACAGTTTTCTACTGGTTGGTATGACCAAAAATTTAGTAAATATCACGCAGTAGACTGACTTACAATGTTTAAAATTACTGTTACCGAGTTAATATTGTAGAAAAATATCCACGGTATTAATTAGTGACTAAACAAGTCATGCATGACCAGGTTTATATGTTAACCAGAGTTTCTCTCATTTTCTATAATCGCAACATGTTGATAAAACCAACATGATAACTAAAGAGTAAATACGGGTATGTGGTGGTTTTGGCTAGACTGACTTACAATTTTTTTGTCATGCAGCGCATTGCCTGCGTCTGAGTAAAAATAAAAATAATAAATAGCACATAGAAAAATCTCCATATTAATAGTGACGAACTAAACATGCTCATTAATATATTTAACCAGGAGTTCCAAACAGTCATTTAAATCGAACATCGACAGGTCATGAAAACCAAACATGCTAACTAAAGAGCGGGTATGTGGTGGTTTTGAGCTATAATTTTTTGCTTCATGCAGCGCATTACTGACTGCGTCTGTTTACTGTAAAAAAAATATAAATAATAAATAGCACATAATATTACTGCTACGGTAGGCCACCTGAATGCTGCTTCTCTACTGCTCACATTTATAATTCCAAACACATTTAACGACGACAGGTGCATGAAAGCCGCTGTTTTGAACTTTTACTGACTGATTTACTGACGAGTCGACGGTACGGCCAGCTGCGCCGGGAGCGCTGCTTCTCTACTGCTCACTGCACAGAAGAGACGCCGAGAGAGGCGACACTGCGCCGGGAGAGGCAGACCTTGTGCTCGCGGGGCAGTACTAGAGACATCTTCCAACTGAACCAAAGCTAAGGTTTATCCAGAAAAGTAGCTTGGTTTGTCAGTATGTACCTTTTATGGAAGGAAGGAAAAAAACAGCTAAAAGGATCTGAAAGTTGCTAAATATAGTGCTGAAGTCACGCTCGTGTGTGTGTGAGAGAGACGCGGGAGCTGATGGCAGCGGGCGGTGGATATTCACGTTCTACTAGTTCTACAGCTTCAGTTTAAGATCTTTCATGCTTAGTAACACATACAGCTGTGTCCTCGCCACGGTGAAAACAGTGAAAAGAGACCCCTCTCTAACGGTGTCGCGTTCCGAACGTTATTTAAACGACATATACCGGTATTGCGGTATTTTAAAAATTCATATCATAAGAAAAATAAAACGGTATTCGGTAAACACCGGTATTCGGTATGAACCGGTATACCGCCCAGCACACTTCCATCTCATTCTTTCATCTCATCTCTTTCAAGCCATTTCTCCTGCAGTTGTTCCTGCACTCACTCACCATCGTTAACACGTTATCCCTTCACACATCCCTTCACACTGAATTTTCCTCAGCATCCCTTAAACAGGCTCGTATAACCCCACTTCTTAAACAGGCTCGTATAACCCCACCTTAAGAAACCCACTCTCTAACCCAACTCTTTTAGGGAACTATAGACCGGTTTCCCTTCTACTTTTCATTGCAAAAACACTTGAACGAGTTGTGTTCAACCAAGTCACTGCCTTTCTCACACAGAACAACCTCCTGGACAGTAACCAATCTGGCTTCAGAAGTGGACATTCCACCGAAACTGCCTTGCTCTCAGTTGTTGAAGACCTAAGACTTGCAAGAACGGCTTCCGAGTCTTCGTTACTTATATTGCTGAATCTGTCTGCTGCTTTTGATCCGTCAACCACCAGATCCCCTGTCAGATACCTCCTGTCAACCTATTGAGAAAGGGCATCTCAGGAACCGCACTCCCGTGGTTTGACTCTTACCTCTCAGATAGGTCCTTCAAAGTATCTTGGAGAGGTGAGGTATCCAAGTCGCAACATCTAGCTACAGGGGTGCCACAGGGCTCAGTTCTTGGACCACTTCTCTTTTCTGTCTACATGGTTTCACTAGGTTCTGTCATTCAGAAACATGGCTTACAGAATGCTGTTGTCACTGTTGCAAACTCCTATATAAACAATTATTCAAAAAATATAATTTCCTTGCAGCCAGTGGGCCCCCTTTCTAGTGTAGGCTCCTGGGCTTCAGCCCCTTGAAGCCCGTGCATTAATGCGCCCCTGGGTGCCAGAGCATGTCAGGGAAGGCCCACATTGGGGTTGGTTAGTTAGTTAGTTAGTTAATTAAGGCTGCCCCTTTACCCACACTGTTAGAGCAATTTCTTTTTTCATGCCACTAATTCAATTTATCTACATAAACTATTTACATTTGGAAATGTAATGGATATTTGCTATCTTAAAGCCGAATTGACATTTAATGTAATTTTGAGACATTTGATTTAGTCATGTTTCTGTCAGGAGACATTATTTTTTCTGCTCATCTGTTTGCGATTTAAAGCTATAAACTTCTAGAAAGTTTTCAGTCCAAGGATCCAGTAAGTGAAAGCACTCACGTCCAGATTTCAGTAAATTATTCATTTCAGTGTGAATTTGGCTTCGAAGCACAACCTCTCTCATATTCTGGGATTGTTTTGGAGCAGCCCAAGCTGTATTTCTCTAAATCACTGAGCCACTGCATCAGCAAATGATATGCTAACTACATCTCTTGGTTGGATAAAGAAAACCAGTGTCACGCTAATAGTAGTAGTTTTGATGGAGGATGATTGTAATCAAGGTAAAGACAGTTACAATGACATACAACAGTGATCCTTATATGCACTTGAATCTATTATTATTGATGCATAAACAAACTGTGTATGCTCTCGGCACACTGATTGCTTTAACATTGCATTTTTGTATGAACACATTTCTATTTTCAAAATGCATGTCCTGCGAATGTGTTATACTTGTTTTTTAAACACTCTAACATTCTATTTAAAGAATCAAAGAGTCCTAAAAAATGTATTACAGTTTTCAACAATAAAATGTTTGAGCAGCAAATCAGCGTATTAGTATGATTTCTAAAGGATCATTTAAAAAATTCAAACTTTTGTCATCACACGATTAAATTACATTGTATGTACATTAAACGTATTCAAATAGAAAACAGATATTTTACACTACATTTACATTTTGGTCATTTAGCAGACACTTTTATCCAAAGCGACTTACAAATGAGGACAATAGAAGCAATCAAAACCAACAAAAGAGCAACAACATGCAAGTGCAATGACAAGTTTTGGTTAGCCTAACGCAGTACACATATAATGTTTTTGTTTTAAGAAACAAGTAGATAGAATAGAAAAAAAGAAACCTAGTGTTTTTTTGTTTGTTTGTTTTTTTTAAAGAAACAAGTAAATAGAATAGAAAAAAAGAAAGCTAGTGTTAGTTTTTCAAGAAAAGCTAGCAGTTAGAGAATAATTATGTAATTGATAGAGGGTCAAGTGTATGTGTTTTATTTTATATATATAAAAAGAAGACAGATAGATAAAATAAAATTAGAATAGAGAGTGCTAGAGTTAGAGGGTCAAATAAAGTTGGAATAGATGTGTTTTTAGCCGTTTCTTGAAGATGGGTAAGGGTTCAGCTGCTCGGATTGAGTTAGGCAGGTCATTCCACCAGATGGGAACAGTTAATGAAAAAGTCAGTGAAAGTGATTTTGTGCCTCTTTGGGATGGTACAATAATGCGTCATTCACTTGCAGAATCATAGACAGTGGTAATTCAAAGTGCTTTACATAAAAGGAAGTGAAATAGACATTAAAAATAATAATAAAACAAGGAATTAAAAAAAACAATCACAACAAAAAATACAAATTATATATAAAATTGATTTTAAATTATTTTAAAACCGTTAAGAATAGAAAATTATTATACATAGTGAAATCAGTTCGGACATAGCACAGTGCTCATTCAACAAATGCACAGCTAAACAGATGAGTTTTGAGTCTGGATTTAAATGTGGCTAATGTTTTAGCACATCTGATCTCTTCTGGAAGCTGATTCCAACTGCGGGTGGCAAAATAGCTAAAAACAGACTCCCCTTGTTTTGTGTGAACCCTTGGTTGTTTCTAACTGACTCGATCCTAATGATCTGAGTGGTCTGTTAGGTTTATATTCAGTGAGCATATCTGCAATGTATTTAGGTCCTAGGCCATTGAGTGATTTATAAACAAGTAAAAGTACTTTAAAATCAATCCAAAATGTAACTGGAAGCCAGTGTAAGGACCTGAGGACTGGTGTGATGTGCTCAGATTTTCTGGTTCTAGTCAGTATCCTGGCAGCAGCGTTCTGGATGAGCTGCAGCTGTCTAATAGTCTTCTAGAAGGCACAGGTCTGAAATACTGAATTTAGGTAAAGAGGTGCAGAGCCAGAGGTGGCTTTGAAGGCAAACATTAATGCCTTGAATTTTGTGCGACTCTATATATACAGTGCTCAGTGTATAATGAGTACACCCCCTTTGAAAAGTAAAATTTAAATTGTAATAAAATATTTCAATAACTCAATGTTTTATTGACACAAAAACATTTTCCAAAATTTTGACAAGACTAAGTATTAATGATCAACAATGAGCTGATTTCAACTTATATACACTGAAAGTAAGGTTCACACTGATAATATAACTTAGATTACACTGATTTTTCAGTTTTACTCAAATTAGGTGTGATGCAAAAATGAGTACACCCCAACAACAAAAACTACTAAATCTAGTGTACTTTTGTAAGTCTTCTAGGCATGGAATGAACAAGTTGGCGACATTCTTCAGCCAGATCTATCTTTTTCCATTCTTCAAGAATGACCTGCTTTTCTGTGCTCTCTGCTTTTGAAAAGCAAATATGAAGAACTTAAGCTCAGAGATGGAGAGTGATGCTCAACTTAAATGTCTCAAGTTCAGAATTCCCCATAGGGGTATAATCAGTAGTGAAATGTAGGTCAAACAGGTCCGCTCAATGATCAAGTGCAAAAAAAATAAATAAAAATAATATAATAAAATAGAAAAATAAAAATAACATAAGCAATAAAACAATGAAACATAACACAAGATAATATATATATAAATATAGGTGAGAATGAAAAGGGAGCAAATAGTAAAATCTTTCACCCTGAGATAAAATGTGCAATACAGTATACTGTGGATTAATAATATTAATAAAAAAAACACGGATGTGCAAGAGAATGTGCAAATAGGTTGTACCGGGTATGTACACATAGCAGCAGTGTGCCTTATGATGGAGAATAATGGGTGTGTTTAGGATCAGTTTATTAAATTGAGTCCTGTGGATGTAATGGATGTTAAAATGCACGACTGAGTTTAGGAGCACTGATGGCCTGAGGGAAGAAACTCCTCCTCAGTCTTTCAGTTTTTGCAGTACATTGTGCTCCTGAAGCGCTTCATGATGCATAAACAATGATGGTTACCGGGTGGGTTGAGTCCTTGATTATTTTAGCAGCTCCTTTTGCCGTTTGAGGTAGATGACCTGCAGAGAGGGGAGAGCCAGCAGCACTCATGCAGCCTGGTTTGTGGCATTATTATACACATAAGGACACTGAGTCAGAACACTTTCATGGCGCCTGAATAGAATGTTTCAGGATAGCTGTAGGCACCCTGATTTTCTCAGCTGTCGCATTACAGTTTCTGGCTTTCTTGTCTGTGATTGGATGTGTGCAGTCCAAGTCAGGTCCTTTGCGATGTTTACACCGCCATACAGTTTTGAAGCCACCCTCATTCCAAGGGGTCCCACTGAACATGAGAGGAGTTAGGGCTCTTGGTCTCTTCCTGATCACAATCCTCTTTGGTTTTGCTCAGTTCAGTATAGAGTTGTCCTGGCACCATGTAGTCTTCACCTCTTTGTCAGCATGGGCCCTGGCAAACTCTAGGCGGGCTTTTTTGTGAGGACCGCAGTGGGCTTTAGAGAGAGTAGAGCAGGGGGCTTCTTTCGTGGACGCACAGCCATGCATGGGGCCATTCCTCTTCAGAGTGATGGAGTGGAGGTACGCCGTTTCACCACTTGTGTCTGGCGGTGACGGAAATCTTGATCCAGTCACAGAGTGAAGTGTTTAGGCCGAGGTCAGTTTGACAGCCAGCTTTGGGGACTATAGTGTTGAAAGCTGAGCTTTAGTCTATAACTGCAGTGAACTTGCATTTTTACTGTCGATTGTGTGAGGGACGAATTCAACCCTGGGAGATCTCATCAGAAGACCTATTTGCCGATAGGCAAACTGAAGAGGGTCCAAGAGGGGATGGAGGAGCAAATTGTTTCTTTAAGAGTCTTCAAAAACCTTCATGACTGTCGACGAGGGCCTGGACGTAGTCTCTGTGAGATGAGGGTTTACTGCAGGCACAGGGATTCCATCAGATTTTTTAAAGGAGGTGTTTGTACCACTTTTGCTACAGAGGTAGCGAGGGACTCTGACTGATAAGTAAACAAACCAGCTTTGCTGATCTTCTTGGCGCAGGACCTAGCCGGCCAGTTCACAGGTCTTTCTTGTGTAAATAAATTATTTTAGTTCTCTCCGAACCTCTTGACACGGTGATAACATGAACACTTCTCTTCCATGTGGTGCCATTGCTGACAGCATGTCGCGCCGCCATTGCAATTCAAAGGGCCGTAAGGGGTTTTCTTTGCCAAGCGGACTGCTCTCGCCCTGCAGAGAGTTTTTCCATAGTCAACAGATGTCTTCAGTCCCTGACCTGTGTAATGAATAATTAGACTCACCTGTGGTTGAATTCTTGTTAAATTAGACATTTGTATTCCTGTGTTCTAAAATTCAGCCGGTTTGTATGCTCCAGAGACTTTCAGTGGGGTGGTTACTCATTTTTGCATCACCCTAATTTGAGAAAACTGACAATTTTGTTCTCTAAGTTATATTATTAACCTTACTTTCATGTTATAAGTTAAACAGATGTTATATAAAAACTTAGTCTTGTCAACATTTTGGAAAATGTTTTTTTGTATTGTATTGCGAAAATGTTACTTTTCCGAAAGCCGGCAGTGAGTGGGCTTTGTAGGCATTTTTGAGCAGTGTAGCAATGATATATATTCCGTCCTCTGGTTGACAGGATATATGCTGGTGATAATTATACTTTTAAATTGTTTAAAAAATCCCCGTATGATACATATCAGGATGTTTTATTGTATTTTTGATTAAAAAGCCTGGTTTCTCCCAAGGTTTTTTCTCAGTTTCTGTCACCGATGGAGTTTGTGTTCCTTGCTACTTTCGCCTTTTGGCTTGCTTAATTGGGTATATTTCATATTTGGCAATAATATTAACTGAATCATCAATGAGCTGATTTCAACTGAATAATGACTGTTTACTGTTGTCTTTTCAGAGCTGCTTTACAGCAGAATTGAATTTTGTTTGCAACACTGAATCATAATTTAACTTTTAATCTCTGTAAAACTACTTTGAAACAATCTGTATTGTATAAAGCGTTATACAAATAAAGGTTACTTGACTTGAATGGAAAGAAGAATGAGCTTGAATGAACAGTACATGCAGTGTACTTTTGCAGTGGCCACACTCTTATCAGGTGTCTGTTATTGGTCTGGTTTCAGAGCTTATTTGGCAGAAACACAAGCATTCTTCAGCCCACGTTTCCACAGATACAGGTCTTTGCAACAAGGCCATGCTTGACCTGCTTTTCAGTGCTGCTCTCTGCTTTTGAAAAGCAAATATGAAGAACTTAAGCTCAGAGTGTGTGAGCTTGGAGGAAAAAACTGCTTATGATAATGTCTTGAAATAGAAACAAGTGTTGCTTATAAGGCTTTTTCTCAATCTCCCTGGTGTGTTGTCCCTTATCTGCAGACTAATAGATGTTCGTTATTACCTCAGCTTGTGAGAAGGAATGTGTTATGTAAAAGTGTAACTGAAATCTCTGCTGGAGCCATGACTTATCCTCTTACAGGGGCTTGTTTCTGGAACATTCTGTGTATGATCTCATATTACATCAAGAAAATAACAAAGTCGAACACTTGTGCTGCAACAGGTTTGGTATTGATGGGAAACTTTAACCTAAATTTGAAGTAATGCTCTAAAGCCCAACAGTCCTGTGCACTCATTCAAGCTTTGTTTGGCAACATCCTAAATCATAAGTTGGTTATATGTTTGACTAAATAGGAGTTGTACGAAATTCTGCAGTTGCAATTTTTGTACATAAGCCTATTGTGTGATTAAAAACTCTAGTGAAATGATTAATTGTTGAGTAAGTGTGTTGGTCATGGCACATGTGAGATTGACATTCAGGTTTGAGTCTTGCTTTCAACATTCCCTTTTACCATTCCAATAAAATAAGCTAAATTTACACACCTTTATTTTGTTTAATATATGAAAATGTGAACTTACTACCACACATTTATGACTGTGATTATATTAAATGGAGCATTACAAAATCTTTTTGTTGTTAATTCGCAGGCGGAGACTAATATCCCAGCGTTCCTCACTGGAGACTCTGGAGGATATTGAGGAGAATGCCCCTCTACGCAGGTATTACCAGCAGGACCATAATTGTTTTGTGCTGAAACTTTTCAACGGCCAGAGGCGTTACTTGGTACATGTCTGTTTGATTCTGATAGTTAGTGATAAATTGTTTATGTAACCCATCTAATTGTTCTTTCAGTTAACATTAAGTAAATCTTTTTACTTTAAAAGAAATATATTAAAAGGAATTTTAGTGCTGTTCAGAATGATTTTACGTATAATTTATGTTTAACACAGTTGTTTTATTTACTCTTTAACAAGACCGGTCTCTTCAGACGTATTCTGATTTACTAACAGTGCTTGAAGTTAGTTACAATATGATAAAGCTTGTAAATAAATAAATTGTTAAGCGTAAAAAACAATACCAGTAAGTGTAATAAAAACACATAAGGTCAGAATTCAATTTTTATAACACTTGATTTATATAACGTGATTTATATAACACTTTTCACAATACACATTGTTTCAGATCAGCTTTACAGAAAATCATAATGTTAATGTTAAGAATAGTATCTTAATGCAGTCTTATATTTAGCAGATTAGTTGAGATTTGCTCTGTATTGCCATAAGGATGTCGGTATTTATTTCTCTAATGAACAGTGTTGATGCTGCTTTGTTTCATCTAGATGCCGAACTTTATCTGGTTCACCCCGACCAAAGAGTTTCAAGAAGGTCCATTTCATCAAAAATATAAGACAGCATGATATGCGCAATGGAAGGTATGCTCAGCTACCCAACGGCCCACACACAGACATCACACAGAGAACACCACCCACACATCAAGTGTTTCAACAAAAGACTCCCCCTGAATTTAGAAATAGATAAATTAGAAAATAGATATGTTCAGAAATATGTTTTTTGTTTTACATTTGAAATTAAATGTGAAATTTGCTAAATTATTTTCCTTTTTGATAAAAATTTCCCATTGCAACCATCATATTTCTTCCAATTTTATAAGGTCATGCCATTTGGATATAAACAATAAAAAAAGAAGACCACTTGAAGTTGTAGAAACTGGAAAAGGAATGGATGTTTTCGTTACGCTCATGCAGATGCTCATCTGTGTGTGTGTGTGTGTGTGTGTGTGTGTGTGTGTGTGTGTGTGTGTGTGTGTGTGTGTGTGTGTGTGTGTGTGTGTGTGTGTGTGTGTGTGTGTGTGTGTGTGTGTGTGTGTGTGTGTGTGTGTGTGTGTGTGTGTGTGTGTGTGTGTGTGTGTGTGTGTGTGTGTGTGTGTGTGTGTGTGTGTGTGTGTGTGTGTGTGTGATATTTTTATCTCAAACTGACCCTCTGGTATTTTAAATTGATAGTTGAAGCAGACACTCTCTAAAACCCAAACTTTTGGGGCGTGTTATTAGTATTTTATTTTGTTGTTGTTGTTTTTATAATTGATTATAGAGTGTTTGCCAAATACTCTCTTTTATCTTTTTGAACGGGTGTGTTGACAAGAGGTCATGAGCAGCTTTGTTTTTCCTTTTAGCTTTTGAGAAAATCCATAAAATAAACACATTTGCAGCCTTCCAATGAAGTGACTGACTTTGTTTGTAAAGCTAACTGCAGTGTTTGATGTGTCAGAGAGCTTTTTTTTCTGGCTGTACTTTGATCCAACATATATTTTTTTTTATTTTGTGCTTTAGATCAGTTATTAGCAGTTGATGAACTTCTGAAGGAAATAGAAGTACTTGAAAAGCCTTGGCAGAATATTACATTCTTAAATCCTTTGTTTGTTTGTAAACATGTTCAGTTCTCGGTGGTCTCAATCAGGTTTTAATTTACTTCTAAGATTGTTTTTACAAGAAATGTGCCTCCTTTTTTTTCTTCTGATCTTTGTTGCATATTCGTTCAGATACATTCCTACATAATATATGACATACATATATACATACAGTTATTTACTGTTTATCTCTTCATCTTTGCCTGTGGTCCTGACCTCTAAATTGACAGAGTTCACTTCAATTAGTTTATATATTATTTTGTCTTTATAGGATAGTCCTTATCAGTGGCAGAAGATCCTTCTATAGTGTTTTTTCTGTCCTGCCCTATCGAGATTGTAGCCAAACAGGGTATGTATTCTTCAGCATGTAAATCTTCTTTTCATTATCATCCTTTTTATCCCTTCACTTTTGAGTCCTACCAATTTTTTTCCTGGCCATTATCCATGGGTCCAAAAAGAAATATTCTGTATCCTTCTAAGTAATCTTTTTTTTATCATATTTTACATAAAGTATATACACTGATTTTTTTATATAGTGTTCTCATTTATTCAGTTGTTTTTAGACTGTATGCACAGATCGTTTGTTATACGTTTTGTATCATGCATAGGCTATAGCTCTCCCGATTTTTGGTAGTACGGGTGTAATTTTAGTTCAGATAGACTGACCAACAAGCTTGGGCATGCTTTACATAGACCTCACCCTCGACTTTACCGCTTTTTTTTTCTTTCCTTTTTTATCTAGAACAGGCTTTTTTTAATTACTGGTTCTGCAGCTATTGAACTATTTTCTTTGACAGTTAACAAAATTCGTCTAACTTCTAATGGGATGTTTCTAATGGGACTTCTAATGTTCTTACCTACACCTTGGCATTGCCTGCTTTCCCATTATTTAAACCTGAAGCTTGTAGTTTATTTTTGTAATACATTAAAATGGTTTCTCCTATCACTTTTTAATATGCAGAGACAACTGTAAGTAAGCCATTTGTGGGTTTATTTATCTGAAAAGATTTAGAAAATAACCTCTGTGATGGTGTTTTCAAACACTGAGTATCTTGAAAATCTACAGCTCAACCAATGGTGTAAATGTGAGGTGAAAACTTGATAGAAAACAGTTATTTTTGACCTTCCATTTAGTGATGCTAATAGAAAATACACACTTAAGCTTTAACATAGTTTGTGCTTTTTAGATTTGAGGCCTACTTAAATTTCTCTTTACGGAGTAAAAATTATATTTAAATAGTTTAACTTGCTTTGAGCATACGAGTGGAGGCTCTTTGTTGGGTTGTTGTTTTGTTTTTAATGATAGCAGCTTGAGGGAATCTCAATCTTTGGATTTATTACTGTCTGAGATTAGGCTCTGTGGGGATGGTGTAGACCTTGAGTCCTGCTGTATCTGTATTCACATACTTTATTAATAATGACTTACTACTGAATGGCTAGATCAGGCATCCTCAAATCTGGCCCACTCCGGCAGAGTTTAGTTCTAACCCCAATCAAACACACCTGAGCATGCTAATCAGAGTCTTCAAGATCATTAGAAAATCACAGGTAGGTGAGTTTGATCAGGGTTGGAGCTAAACTCTGCGGCAGATTGGCCCTCCAGGGAAAGATTTGAGGAACCCTGGGCTAGATTGCACTGTTTCTTTTCAAGATTCTATTCACTACTAAAAAAGTGTTAATATTAGGGGTTTAACAGAAACAACATGTGAATAATTTGTGATACAGATTGTGAAACTGTATATTAACCTGGACAAAGAGCAGCGTTAAATCCATTTAAACGTCCTTTTTATGGCTACACTTGTATTTATTGAGGTACTATGGAAGCTGATAAAAGTTTTGTAGAGATAAAAGCCTCTCTGTACTATAGTGTATGGTATATGGATAAATACATACCAAAAATCTCAAACCACAAGTGAACATGCATTAGTTAGCAATTTGCATTATTTAATATGAATATCTTCCTCACTAGGTGTATTATTGGCTTTTGAAGTACATTCAAGAACGAACATAAATGTAAAAATGACTTTTTTGGTTAGTCCATCTATCGTTTCAGTGACAGTAGTCTCAGCCTCAGACGCCCACGGACCATTGGCTAAACGTCTGATGCATATGGTACACTTATCTGGAAACACTTCAGGAGTGTCGAAGTCGTCGTCGGATTGGTTAGATTATACAGGATTTCCGGGAGACGTGCGTGTCGCGTTCTTTAACATTCCACCTGGAAACAAAGATGCCGTGATGCCAAACACCCTCACGAAAGAAGAAAGCCGTCGTGTTTACAACTGTGACTGCGAACGCTTATCAGGGGTCAACTAAACGCTGGATTTTCAAAAGTATGTGAAATATTTAGTGTTCGTGGCATAGAATCTTTAAAATACATCCGAGAGTTTCACACTCTCTGTTATTGTGGCAACATTTCCCACGCCCCGAAACGTGATGCTGAACGAAACAAACTGTGATTGGTTGTTTGACATGTCGGTCAAACGGCCTCATGGGTGGGCCTTGACCATTGAAGGCTGTCATCTATTCCAGAAGGTCTGGCTACGCGAGACTACAGTAACAGCAGAGCTGACATGAACTTCCAACACTTTGTGATTCATGTTGTCCATCTTGATTTGTTAATATTCCAATTCCAATGGAAGAAAGGAAATCTGACTTTTTGTACAAAGGGTTAACATGGTGAAAAACTGATTTGGACATTTTGATTAGAACGTTAGCTAATTTGCTAAAGTGGTTGATTAAATTTGACCTTGCTGAATGCTTCTTTGTTTTCAATGTGATCTCCAACATTTGGAGCCCCTTGTACACATAGTATTATATAACTGAGTCTGCTTAGTTATGCATTCAGTGTGATGAATGGCTCGTGGCAAAATTCAGCATGATTTATTCCATTGATGTTTTGGCTTGGCTGATTGGCAGTAAAGTGCACAGTGTTGACAGAGCAATCT
Source organism: Ptychobarbus kaznakovi (assembly GCA_027422405.1). Classification (NCBI taxonomy): domain Eukaryota; kingdom Metazoa; phylum Chordata; class Actinopteri; order Cypriniformes; family Cyprinidae; genus Ptychobarbus; species Ptychobarbus kaznakovi. The sequence continues at coordinate 25,336,707 of CM049805.1, read as the reverse complement.
AAGTGGGGTTGTCCTGGATAGAGTGACAAGTTTATGGACAAGTTTTGCTTGCATCAGCGCCACCAGTGGCCGAAGAGTGTTAGATGCTCCTGTATTCCTGATTGAGTGCTAACAAACTAAAACACTCACAAGGTTTTTGTCAGCAAACTGAAGGAACTAGTCAAGTGAACTGATAATTGGCTATGGGATTTATACACTGTGGATCTAGGAGTTGCCAAGGACTCTTAATGAAAATCTGGTTTTGTATTTTAAATATTTATATGAAAACTCTCAAGGGCATCTGTTCCTATTAGTTCTTGCCTAATGCTTTTCCATTCACCAAGCTGTTTGAAGGGCTCCTGTGCACATTACCTATAACTGCTGTCTATCCTCATGGGAAATGAGATTATTGATGCATCACTAAACATCTCACAAAAACTCTATGCTAATCCTAAATTCTGTCTGTTGTCTACTAATAAGACTCTGCTTCTAAGTCTGCACATGAATAAGTTAGTTATGCTGTAGTATTTTTGGTCTTAACACATTTATTTGGTATACAAGCAGCCAAAATATATTGCCCACTATACCTGGTTATTTGTTTTTTTACGTAAGTGGAGATTTTGTTTTATTTCTCCACTCTAGTAATCCTTTATCCATTGACAAAATGTCAACATTATTTACTGATGATCTACATAACATTTTGTATATCTGCTTCATATCATCACATGCAAAATAATCATTAAATCCTCAAGTATACTGCAAACAAATCATGATGTTAGCAGGATTAATTTATATAAATAAGTTGCATCAATGGGAAAAACTTTTTTTCAATTTTGCAGTTACAATTAGTACATAATTGTGGCTTATGGGTGCTACTAACAGTTTTGTAGACACTTTTGTTTAGCTATGTGAAGGTAACTGAAGGCTAGAGAGTGTAAAGTTACCTTTTATTTTCTTTATTTCAGAATTCAGATTAGGGCTGTCAAAAAAAATCTAATTTAGAATATTCGTCGAATTTAAAATAAAAATCCACATTCGAATGCAAAATGCTGCATTTTAAATTTAGGTGCCCGTCAGGCAGCTTGGCACAAAATGAGATGACGAGGTGTCGTTGCATTTTAATGCTTTTTTTTTTAGCCTGTCCAGTTGAACCCACTCGATGCGGTGCTGCACATTCAGAATATTGCGCATTCAGAAAAAGAGCGCATCGATCTGGAGAAGATGTTGTTTACCTCAAAACTGAAACCAAGCCGTTCACACAGAACGCATATTTATTGCATTTTCTAGAGGGAACATCTATCATCGTTGCACTCGCGTCTCACACAAGAGAGCCCAAAGCCATGTAAAATTCATGTAAGTTCCATTTTTTTTAAAAAAACACGTTATTACTAGATGAATAAATTAGCTTGCTAGCGAACGTGCATATTAACAGCATAAACATGAACCTAGCGATCATATGATTAAATGTTAATAAATTACGTGTATCAGCAATGATAAATCTTTGAGTTTAAAGCGGCTCTGACAGAAAGGCTGCGTGTGCCCTGACAGTGACACGCTGTTTTGAGCTATGTGCTCTTTTACATAACTTACATTTCACAGGTATATTCTCCATCTGTAAATGTTAGAAAGCCATGGAAATATTTTTCATTTTGCTGTCAGATGTGCACGAGCTTCTGCGATTTTCCGCTAAACTCCCACAGACTTGGTTCTGAACGACGCTATGAAACAGACAGAGCGCAATGAAATAGGAGCGCAATAACTGACTAAAATATAATTTTGCTGAAATGTTTGTAGTTGGACATTTTCAACCTACAAGTAAGTGTATTTGTATGATAGCACTAACTGTAAAGTGACTGTAATGGGGTAATTAAAATAGCCTTTTTACTCAATTAGCCTAGTCTGTGATTTTTTTTATTGTTTTTCATTTTTTAGTTTAGTAAATTTAACTTTGCTTTAAAAGCATTATTTTGTTTTTAGGTCGCAATGTTACAGTGTTAGAATTTAATGTGATTTTAACCCTTTTTGCACATTATATATGCCTACATGTTTACATTCACTTTATTTATTTGTTTAATCCAAATACAAAATACCGATATATGTACCGTATACCGCAAATCAGCCAAAAAATACAGAGATATGATTTTTTTGCTCATATTGCCCAGCCCTACTTTGAAGAAACGTGCATTTGGTCAAATTTAGCTCGATGCGCCCTCTTGTGGCCTCAGGAGAGAAACCAAAAGCTTTTTTTCCCCCTAACTGAATTTATGCCTTTTAAATTCGAATATAATTCGAATTTTTATTATATTTTAGTATAAAATTCGAATTTAGTTTTTCAGCCCATATGACAGCCCTAATTCAGATGTTTAAAACTAATTGGTATATTGGAATTAGGTTTGGAAGTAGTTTTTATTTAGTACTTGAATTTAGGCTTATATTATTTCAGCAAGCTGGCAAGGCAACATTTCTCATTTATGTTTTTTTTATTTCAGTTAATGGTTATTTTGTTTCAAATAATGATTTTTGTGGTTTTAGTCTTAGTTTAACTTTTAGTTGACAATAATAACCCTCGTAACATGAATGAAACCTGTCATAATGGTTTGAAATTTAAGTATTGCATTCCTGTCGTTTTTGCAGGGAATTAAAAAGAATTCCCTAAACTCTTCTTGTCATGTAAGAGACTGATTGATTGATTTGTATTATTCCTGGACCCTGAAAATAACCTATATGTGCTATATTAGTCATTCATCCATTCACCTTGATTCTTGGGGCATGAGACAGCAATATTGCGATTCATTTTTTACCTAATTTGTTTGATGTTGTACCACACTATAATTTTATGATGCATTATATATACATATATTCAGTATATTATGTTTTAAAATAACATTTATCACTTTACAGTTCATTGTGTAAGTGTATAAAAATGATAATAGAAGCAATGTTTGGCATAAGAATTTGGTTTGTACAGTATTTGGTTTAATAGCAGCAATGCTATATCAATGTTTTTTTTCTTCCTCTTCAAGCCAAACATTTAAAATGTTACACGTAATTTCAAATACTTCTTCAGCTGAATTAAAAATAAAATAGCCAAGAAGTGAGCACAGTACGTTATGGTGGCAAATGGTGTAGCAGCAGGTTAAGCATGTTTGCCAGTACAGACTGCAGTCTATGAAGGGACTCGGAGATGTTCTCTTGCCCCGGCAGGGATGTGAAGGCAGAAAGCGGACGCCAGCGACACCCCTCGGGTGGCATGAGTGCCAAGGAGATGGTGATCGGCCTGGAGGGTGTTGAATTGGGTGCAGATGGCAAGGTAAGTATACAAATAATATTTTTTTTGTTTGTTTAGTGTAATTAATTACAGATATTTAACTTTTTTATTACAAAATCTGTACAATCTCTGTTTTCACCTTCCTTTCTGTTTGTAAATTAATTTTAGGCAGCGGCTATTTGCACTGTGTAGCATATTGTAGCATACTGTGTAAATAGCATATTTTCTTAGCGATAGAGTCAATTTACACTAAGTTCAAATAGCGATAGATGCTATTTGCACTAAGTGAAAATAGCAGCATTTTTTATGATATGCTATTAACACTAAGTGCAAATAGATATAGATTATATTTACACTGTTAAAATAGCAAGATTGTCTGCTATTTATACTACTTATTGCAAATAGTAGCAATTATCTGCACTTCAGTATTGTAGTACATTATAAAACAGTATGCAATAATAACGAATTGAGTGTAAATAATAATTTCATTTGAAATTATTAAATGGATGCCACCTTATTGGGACAATAAGGCCCTCCCTACACATACCCTAAACCTACCTCGATACTTTATTTTCAAATTTTTATTATTTCCTTCATTTTTATTGAAAATATTTGCTTTTCTGATGCAATATGAGATTTGAAAAGTGAGAAAAAAAAAGATTGCAAAAGGCGGATTCGAACTCGGGTCGATCGCGTCAAAAAAGCATGTGCCTTACTATCTACGCCACTGCAACTGATGATTGATGTGTATTTTTTGTCAGTGTTGACTATCTCAATCACACATTGGTAGGCGGAGTTAGTGTAAATAGCCTCTGCCAACAAGGCGGGCTATTTGCACTTAGTATAAATATACACTCCGTAACTTTTATGGCCAATTTTGTGGCAAAATAAATTTCTCCAGTGTTATGAAATAATCTTGATGAGTATTTGACTACAGTTTCTGGAAATCTCTTCACAGACAGTGTCATACACACAGTTCCTGTATCCAACCAATGTCCTGGGTCGTCGAAACACCATCGACTCCACGTCGTCTTTCTCTCAGTCTCGCAACGCCAGCCACCGCAGCCTCAGTCTGGCACGTGCCAACAGTAACCAGAGTAGCCTTGATACCGGTGCGTGTGCCAACAACTTGTCATGGCTCTTTCATTTTGCCTCAATCTCCCTAATTCGTCCCGACAAGGGGCCACTTGTTTGGTTTTAATGAGCACTTTGGTAAGACCTCTGTTTAATAATGTGATAGTTATTAAGCAGCCTTGAGCAAGGTCATAAACTTCTTGATACAAAATGCTGTCCAAACAATTGCTTCTCTAAATGTAGAACTACATATTTATTAAGTAGTATATTTGTTTTGAGTATTATGTGATCTCAGCACATGTAAAATCTGTTTATTTGCCTTCTCTTTTCTCTTAGGGAATGAACTGGGAGATTTCAGGGAGTACGACCCCAATCTTCTGGATGACCCGCAATGGCCATGTGGAAAGCACAAAAGAGTGCTTATTTTTCCTTCGTACATGGTGAGTTATCACGTAGCACAATGCAAGACTTGACCGATTCACAAGTGATTTCTATCAAATGTATTTAATTAGTGGCAAATTGCTCTTTCTTAGCTTAGGACAAGGGGTTTAAAACGTTTTGATGCCAAGGACCATCAGACTTCTTTCCTAAAAATCTAAATAGAGTTAAATGTCATGTATATAGATTTATTTATGCTGTTTAGTAAAAAAAAAACAGCATAACAGCATACAATATATTTGTACTAAGCCAAAGTGAATTATTAAAATATTTATTTGACATTAAGTTAAAAGCATATCTTTTTAAGTCTTTTATGTCTTTCTGATTACTATGACAATAATGTATAAACATGAACAGAAACTTTTTTAATTCAGATTTTAATTATTATTAAAATTAACAATGTTCTAGGAAGTGTCTTAAAATACACATATTTACTAGATATTTTACATAAAAATTTGAAAGCCCTAAAAATATACTTTTTTTTCTTTATTTCAGATGTTTAAAACTAATTGGAATACATGAAAATAGAAACAAATGTTGATATACATTACGAGTATAGAAATATTAAATGAATATGGATAGCATAGCTGAGAAAATTTGAAATATTTAGAGTAAGTTCATATTAGGATGGCTAACTTTTGATCGCAGCATTTGCAGATCTGAGCACAGTTTGAGACAGCTGAGATCTTATCTGAAACTAGAAACACACGAGATGACTTGGGTCTTTTTCTCAAGAGAAACATTTGAGAAGCAGGAGATTTTAAGAAACAGGTCATTGACTCAGTGATGTGACTTTTAAAGACAGACACATTTACTTGTTTGGGAACTTGAGTCCCTAGTTGTCAGTTAATTAGTAATGAACTTGTGTAGCACAAAATAAATGGTGACCTTGAAAAAGTGCTTGTCTTACTTCCAAACACTGGAAGAGACACTCATGTTACATGTGTCACTCAGTGATGTGACTTTTATTTTTTACTGTTACAGACACATTTACAGTGTGAACTTGAGTCCCTAGTTGTCAGTTAATTAGTAATGAACATTGTGTAGCAGAAATACCAGACTGGTGACCTTGAAAAGTGCTTGTCTTACTTCCAAACACTGGAAGAGACACTGCCTTTGTTTGTCTTCATTATTTTTATTTGTTTCTGTTGTTGGCAACTGTAAGTACTTTTTTAAAATAGTAGCTAGTGTCTGAAAGGGATTTTATCATGCTTGCATAACAGAAAACTATGTTCATTTCCTATCCGGCTCTGTTTTTGTTTTTGCATTGTGTAGTAGACACATACTTGAACTCAAAAACTCAAGACGGTTCAGGAGACAGCCTTCCCCTTCCTTCTATTGGTTATTTAATGCTTGTAACAATCGCTATTGTGTTCTATGAAGGAAAGTTACCAGCAAGAATGTATAAAGGAATTGACTTGCGGTTTCCATATACATTATTTTGGGATAAAAGAACAAGGCCCCGGACAGTTGTATTATTATCTCATATGCAATAACAAACATTCATTATTTCCATTCCACGACTGTATTTGAAAAATGTGAAGTTAAGTTATGATTATCGTAAGCATTAAAGTGTAACTCTAGGAGCTCGATTGAGCATGGCCAAGAAAAACGCTCGTTTTGAATCCGCAAACTGTTTCCAGAATAAATCCAGTCCCCATGCTTTGAAACTGGGCAAATGTTTCAGTGACCCAGTGGAAAACCCTTGTGATATGTCTGTACTCAAATGTGTTTGACAGCCAGTCTCAATGCATATCCACACTGTTTTCCAGACCACAGTCATCGAGTATGTCAAACCTTCTGATCTCAAGAAAGACATGAATGAGACTTTCAAGGAGAAGTTTCCTCTCATTCGTCTAACACTGAGCAAGATCAGAAGGTAAGAATGTTGTTCATCACAACAGCAAGTATTTTCATGACATTTTTTAAACCTAGTTAATTAATACTGTGTGACATGCAATATCGTTTTGAGATGGATGTCATAAAGAGCCATTTATTGAGAAATTTAGTTTTTAAGCAAAGCAATTTTTTGGATTCTGTTTATTGTTTTTTATCGTACTATATTGTATTTAGAAATTCAAACAATTAATGTTTTTTTGATGCTTTTTAATGTGGTGTGAAGTTAATAATAAAATATTTATAGTCAAATTAAATATTTATAATTCTTTAATGGTTGAATAAACCTGACAAATAATGTCAAATAAATGAAATACATTTTCTCAATGAATAAATTAATAAATCAGTCAATCAATCATATCTCAGCAGTGTTTTGGAGTAGAAAAAAAACAACACTCAAAATGTATTTCTGGTTCAAAATCATTCAAAATGTTCTTACAGATCACATAATTTCTACATATTCTACAATATCTGAATCAACCAAATAGTTTTCTGACATCACATTGATTGCCAATCTTTGGAAAGCAGTGAAGAAATGAAATAATTCAGTTATTCAATCAGAATTTAATCCTTAACACGGGTCTTAATACTTTGCAGAGTTAAGATTAGTTGTAATTTGGAATCAAACCAAACCAATGGCCAAATTATTCACATGCTGCAAGTGTGAATACCAAATGTTTTTGCCAGCTAAACAAAGCAGATTGTGGTTTTCTAAACCAGCTCTTGATTTCTTATGAGCTGCTAAGAAGAAAGGGTAGAATGAACTCGATGATATCAAGGGTATTAGCTAATTATTTTTGATGTATTCACTGTACTTGTGTACAGGAATTTGTGACAAGCCTTTTATAAATATTTACAATATTCCATAGCATCAGAGTAACCCGGAGTACTGATGTACATGGCCTTTTGTATTATGTTCTAGCCTGAAGAGAGAGATCCATAAACTGGCTCTGGGGGAGTGCGGCTATGAGGAGTCCACGGTGGCCATGGCCTTCGTTTACTTTGAGAAGCTGGTGCTCCAGGGTAAACTCAACAAACAGAACCGCAAACTCTGCACGGGGGCCTGCGTCCTCCTCGCAGCCAAGATCGGAGGAGACTTAAAGAAACACGAAGTCAAGCTTCTGATTGATGTGAGTTTATCTTTTGCTCACTGACTCTTTTAGCTCCTCACCTGAAGGTCCCAAATTGAGGGCTTGCCGTCACAGCTACTAAAAAGATGTTAATTTACTCAACAGTCCTTAAGATTGATGTTTTGTCTCTGAATAATAAACATAGCTATAATGGCACATCTGGGATTGAAAATAGACAAAATGAGCATTCTTTAAATCTCATTACTCTGTATTTTTGGATGTTTCTGTGTTGTGTAACGATGGTCTTTGATTGCTGTTATATAACGAGAACTCTTGATCTCTTTCTCTTTAGAAACTGGAGGAGAGGTTTAGGGTGAACCGTCGAGAGCTGATAGCCTTTGAGTTCCCCGTTCTCGTGGCTCTAGAGTTCAACCTGCATCTTCCAGAGCACGAAGTCATGCCCCATTATAGACGCCTTCTTCAAAACTCCTAGCGACAGCCCCATCAGGGGAGAGTCCTCCTTCTCTCCTGATCTTCTCATCCCAGAAACCCCCTATGCACATCGCCAACGTCCACTATCATCTCCAGATGTTGGAATAAAGACACTATTCCACTGTTCTCTTTTCAGCCAAAGTGACAACTCTATATTGAACGTTTGTTTCCGCTCCAAGAAGCTACTTTCTAAAGGGAGTACCTTTTCCTGGACTGTTGATTTCTCAGTTTCCTGAGGACATTTTAAAGTGTTCATTTGTTTTCCTACTTACAGGGTTGTAAGTGTTAAAGCTTAAATGTTAAAAGGAATAGAAAAATTCTGTCATCATTTGCTCAGCCCTATTATTCTCAATTTGTATGCTGTTATTTTCTTCCGTGAAACACAAAAGGAAAACTTTTGAAAAATCTTCATGTTGTTCTTTTCCATACATTGACAGTTTTTAGTGACAATGGCAGTCAAGCTCCAAAAACACCCCATAAAATTATTCTGAAGCCATACAATAATTTTTTTGTGAGGAGGGATGGTTCACCCAAAAATTCAAATCATTCCAAATGTGTATACATTTCTAAGTTTTTGTCTATACAATGAAAGTCCAATGGGTCCAAGAAATATGGATAAAAAACCCAACAAAAACGCTAAGACATTTTTCAAAAATATCAACTTGTGTTCCAGAGGAAAGAAAGTCATCCAAGTTTGGAACAAGTGGATAATGATAGATTTTTCATTTGTGTAAAAGATTATTTACTGAAAATCTCCCCTTCACCAAAACACTGAAATTTTCATTGTGTTCCATGAAAAAAGAACAGCATACCGGTTGGAACATCGAGTAAAACGAGTCGAGGGAGATCAAATCATGACAGAACTTTTATTGTTTGACTTTTCACAAAAAAACTGTCCATTTCTATCAAGTTTGGACTGTTAGATTTCACATTCTTTCTAGAGGTTACAGTATTCCTGTATTTTTCCATTCTTCTTCATATTTCCTTAATCCCAAAGTTTGACACTCTGCCAAATCTGACTGAAATTTCACTGCACTCGATCACTCTCGGTTGAAAGCCTTAAAAAATAGTCGAATGATCCTGAACTCTGACAAGTATGTGACTGTTCCTTATGTACGACAAGTGCACTTTTCAAGTCTTGTGAATGGCAGACCTTTATGGCATCTGCAGAAGCTGTAGGTGGAGGGGTTTTCATCTCATTTCTCATTTAAATTCATTTCAGCCAGCAGTCCCTCTGTTAGTGTAACCACCAAGCAAAAATATGTTGCGGACAGTAAGAGCGGCATCTGTGGTGGGACTTTTATACAGTTCTTAAGGGGTACATTTACGTACGCTTGTCGTTGTTTTTTTTCTACCCTTGTATGTTGACTTTGACAGTTTAGTGGTGTGGCTTGCTGCACTCATGGTTACTGTGGTCGTGCTCTATGTTAGAGTGGATTCTGAGCACTTTTGTAGTGCTACACTGTATGAAGCAGCATCAGGTCATACCGCTGATAATCAACGCTATTTTGCCTAACTAGGCTCAACAGTGGCTGGAATAAAATCTGTATGACTAATATGCTACGGTGTTGACTAATGCATGTACACCAAAGCAGTGTTAAACCTGCGTTTAACTTGTAAACGCTTCTTTTTGAAAAGATGTTTTGATTTGATGATTGTTTTAAATCTGTTTCCTCTGAATCAGATATTTTCTATCACCATTGGTGGTACAGAATTGTGTGTAAGCTGAATTTTATCTCACAGTGCACATACTGTGTTACTACATTCATAATCCCGTTTTAAACATGTAAAGTGTATAATGTTCACTATGCACTACTCCGTTCCATAAATCAGTTATAAACAACAGTTAGAGATTGATGCAAAATCAAATCAGTTAAAAAGTATCTAGTAGCAGGAGTTTTTAGAAGAGTAATGTCAAACTTGCATTTAACAATTTTTAACTCTAAAATGAATAATGCCTAGAATGTGAAGAGTTATAAAAGAACAAGATTTGGCCTTGTGAAATGCACTTTAGGATTTGTTAGCAAGTGGCTGGGATGCCCAAATCAGATGAAACATTTTTACAATGCAGATACATTTGTGTAAATATGCTGCTTTGCTCGTTCAATAAAAAGCTACATTTGAAATATGTTTGTCTTTGGAAATTTGATTTTATGTCAGTTCTGAATGATGCTGAAATATAATAAATATATTGATATAACCTTCTTACATGCTCAGTTAGATCTGCTGTCATTTTAAATATTGTGCCAAATGTCGAGAAATTTCAGAGCACACGTCTGTAGCCTTTGATCCTTCGACAGTCACTACAACCGTTTTTTTTTTTTGTAATTCTAACCGTTCCTTTAAAAGGTTTTTTACATCAACAAATAGATATGTGAGGAGCTATTTTTCCCCTTTTTGTATAACATTGTGAATGCTTTTTGGCTTCTGCACTTTGTTTATATGATCTATATGCCTAATTTAATTATTTGGTTGTAATCACAACAGGGTCATTTAAAGAAATTATTTTCTATATTATAAGCTGTCTTAATTAAAAAGAGAGGAAAAAAATTATGTGTGATATTGTAAAAATATAGATAATAGGTCTTAATGAAAAAACATGATGGTTTCATTTCCGTTAAACAAGAAATGCTACGTTAACTCCATTCTTCATTTTTGACCAAATGTTGAAACAAACTTCAGAGAATTTTCCCCTAACACCCATCTTGTTGATTTTAACATTCATACAGACACTCTCAGCTTACATCATCTCCTTCAGCTGCTCTCTCTCCCCTACAACTGAAAGAGAACACTTCTATTTACAATTGACTGTATTTACAATGTCCATTATCTTACCGTTTATCTTGATACAGTATTTCAAACAATCACTGCCACAATCTCTTAAACACCAGCTCCTCTTGCTCCTTACTAGGGACCACAAATAATTATTTGCTTTATTAGTCAGTTTACCTGGTAAATATACAACCCGAATTCTGGAAATGTTGGGACGTTTTTTAGATTTGAATAAAATGAAAACTAAAAGAATTTCAAAATCACATGAGCCAATATTTTATTCACAATAGAAAATAGATAACATAAATGTTTAAACTGATACATTTCAAAATTGTATGCACAAAATTAGCTCATTTCAAATTTGATGCCTGCTACAGGTCTCAAAATAGTTGGGATGGGGGCATGTTTACCATGGTGCAGCATCTCCTCCTTTCAAAACAGTTTGAAGACGTCTGGGCATCGAGGTTATAGGTTTCTGGAGATATAGTGTTGGAATTTGGTCCCATTCTTGCCTGATATAGGTTTCCAGCTGCTGAAGAGTTTGTGGTTGTCTTTGACGTATGTTTCGTTTAATGATGCGCCAAATGTTCTCTATAGGTGAAAGATCTGGACTGCAAGCAGGCCAATTCAGCACCCGGACTCTTCTACTACAAAGCCATGCTGTTGTGATAGCTGCAGTATGTGGTTTTGCATTGTCCTGCTGAAACACACAAGGCCTTCCCTGAAATAGAAGTCGTCTGGAGGGGAGCATATGTTGCTCTAAAACATTTATATACATTTCAGCATTCATAGTGCCTTCCAAAACATGCAAGCTGCCCAAACCGTATGCACTTATGCACCCCCATACCATCAGAGATGCTGGCTTTTGAACTGAACGCTGATAAAAACGCTGGAAGGTCTCCCTCCTCTTTAACCCGGAGGACAAGAATGTCAAATTTGGACTCGTCTGACATTTTTTTGAACACTTTTCGACTTTGAAACAGTCCATTTTAAATGAGCCTTGTCCCACAGGACACGATGGCGCTTCTGGACTGTGTTCACATAGGGCTTCCTTTTTTTTGCATGATAGAGCTTTAGTTGGCATCTGCATGTGTTTACCGACAGTGGTTTCTGGAAGTATTCTTGGGCCCATTTAGTAATGTCAATGACAGAATCATGCCGATGAGTGATGCAGTGTCGTCTGAGGGCCCGAAGACCACGGGCATCCAACAAAGGTCTTCGGCCTTGTCCCTTACACACAGAGATTTCTCTAGTTTCTGTGAATCTTTTGATAATGTTATGCACTGTAGATGATGAGATTTGCAAAGCCTTTGCAATTTGATATTGAGGAACGTTGTTTTTAAAGTATTCCCCAAACTTTTTACGCACTCTTTCACAGATTGGAGAGCCTCTGCCCATCTTTACTTCTGAAAGACTCTAAGACATCCCTTTTATAGCTAATCATGTTACAGACCGGATGTCAATTAACTTAATTAGTTTGCTAGATGTTCTCCCAGCTGAATTTTTCAAAATGTCTTGCTTTTTCAGCCCTTTGTTGCCCCCGTGCCAGCTTTTTTGAGACCTGTAGCAGGGATCAAATTTGAAATTAGCTCATTTAGTGAAAAAAATGTACAATTTCTCAGTTTATACATTTGTTATGTTCTCTATGTTCTATTGTGAATAAAATATTGGCTCATGTGATTTGAAAGTCTTTTAGTTTTCATTTTATTCAATTTAAAAAAAACATCCCAAAATTTCCAGAATTCGGGTTGTATTTTAATGACATTTAAGTTATTTATTTGCCAGTTGTTTTTATCCAAACGGCTCACAACAGATGTTTTAGCCAACTTTACTTACTGAAACTAACTTCAGTGACCTGCTTCTGACGTCATAATAATTGTCTACTGTTTCGCCTCAGCTTTTTTACTCCAGTATCTGCAGATAACATCCAACCTGATCTCACTTTCTTAATATAACTAAATGCTCAGTAGAAGAAACAGCTTGGGTTCTGCTAATTCATGCTCTACAACGTAAGGAGATTCAGTAAACTGACCTCCTGCACAAGCTCTATTCCCTTTTCATGTGTATCTGCCACATTTCCCCAATGCCCCAAAACAACTAATGTTTGACCACTGCAAACTCTCTTGTTATACCTCAACCGCACTGACTGCCAAAATAAACTTCAAGACAATCCCAATGGCATTAACTATGGTACTTTCAATCCTTCATAAAACAGTTCACCCAAGCTGATAAATATATTTGGTTATTCTGAATCAACTCGCCACTCTCTCCCATCTGTCCACATGACATCCAGTTCCCCTATGAACTCCCAGACGCTAACAGAACATAGATGACTCACCAGTAATATATTTCACACTCAAACTAAAAACAAAAACACTCTACACAAGTATGCGACAGCAGGCATTAAGGCTTGGCTAGTGCATTGCAAGAGTGTGGTCTCGTTACATATGTTGTTGTGTTAGTGTTGCAGTAACATACCCCAGTATTCAATGGAAAGATAAAGTGTCCTTCAAAAGTCTGAGCTGTAGTGTCAAGTAACTAAATACCTGTTGAAAATGTAACTTTCTCAGCAATATTCTCTAGTAGAATATGCATGTGCAATACAGTGGACTCCAAGTTTACTCGGCTAGATTCATCGGTCTGCATGTACATCAACAGATTATGTTAGACACATTTTCTGTGAGACGGCCTAAAATATACTTCGGGCCTATACTTATATTAACATGCAGAGTTCCAAATGAGCAACAGCATGTTTTGCGAAGTTGAGCTACAGTCATCTGTTTAGGTCAGGGGTGTCCAATCTTGCTCCTGGAGGGATAGATTTTAAATCCTGCAGAGTTTAAGCTCTAATCTGCCACAACACACTTGCCTGGAAGTTTCTAGTACATTAACATCAATTTACATTTATTAATTTGGTAGATGCTTTTATCCAAAGCGACCTACAATTGAGGATTTACAAGCGATTTACAATAAGATGGCAATAAACAAGAAATGCCCGTTATACAAGGTTTCAGTCATCGTTCAAAATAGTTAAATCTAGGGATAAGGATAATAAGAGAACAGAAAAAGTGAAGGCATATAATTTGGAGTTAGGTATGCAATTCCACCAACAGGGTATGGTGAAAGAAAATGTCCTGGAGAGTGATTTTGAGCCTCTCTGCAATGGGATGAGCCGCCGCTCGTTTTCCGACCGCAGGCTTCTGGAGGGGATGTAGATGCTTAGGAGAGAGTGGAGGTAGGAGGGTGCAGAGCCTGTAGCTGTTCTGTAGGCAAGCACCAATGACTTGAACTTGATTCAAACCGTGACTGGTAGACAATGCAGAGAGATGAAAAGGTGTGCTGCTGCATTTTGAATCATTTGCAGAGTAATACAGTTCTCCTCTGGCCAGACGAGCCAGCAGTTTGTTCCAACTGCAGCAAAGTCAGATTGTAAGGGCTCAACTGGTTCCAGTGTTCTTTTCCCGATGGCTGTCTAGGTGACGGGGTCCTTACTGGGGATCTGTCTCTGGGGCTCATCTAGGTGTACTGGACTCCGCTGACATTCAGGGCTGTAGGGTCGTCTCTTGGTGCTGATCCACCATCTGATCTGGATACGGACTGGATCTGGTGACCGCAGTGACCATCTGGGCTGGATACGGAGCGGATCGGGTGGCTACGGTGACCTCGGAATAAGAAAGAAACAGACTAATATTAGTGTAGATGTCAATCTTCTCACGATGTAACAAGTACATTGCTCATTTAAAGTTTCAGAAGCAGGGTTTCCCCCTATGTGGCAGTTATGCACCTTCAACCCAACAGTCAAAGCCACATTATGTCACAAAAGTGTTGAGTCGGAGTGTACTGTACTTGACTGTACTAAAGCATAAAATTACAGCAATATGTTTGCAGATATTTAGAAAAACATGCTAAATTCACATTTTTTTTCTCTGAAAAACAATGCTACAGCCAGTTATTTGGCTTTGAAATTAGCTTTTTGTGTCAGAATGTCTGTTTTTGATTTGGTCTGCTTGATTTTTCCCATTGCCAGTTTACCCAGCTTGGCAGAAAATACAGCGAATTGCAGCTACTGAAGCCAGCAAATGAACTGGGTCAGAGATTGCAAATTCTACCCGACCTAAAAAGTCTCAGCATCCATCTAACAAGCTCTGGTCTAGTGCTGTCAAAAGTACCGACCTAAGATTTGAGCGCTGTTGAGCAGATTCTTAAACATTGCTGATTGATCATTTTGTTCACATGCTCAATATGATATGACTGTGATTGGCTACAATGATCATCGCTCAACAGCTCTCAAATCTTAGCGGGAAATTTATGTTTTTTTAAATTTCAGTACCGAAAGGTATTGCAGTCGATACTTTTGACAACACTATTCTGGTCTATGAACAAGTACATATTAAACATTGATAAAACAACTTATCACCTTACATTGTAAGGCTCATTGCTAACATTTTCAGTTTCACTTGCATCTGGCAACCAGCATGAGCGTCGAGTCTGAGGAGGAAGGGTAGGAGAAACAACGCTCTTGAATATTTTGAATTTGAACTGCAGTTCCCATTTCTATCCACCAGCTGGTAGGCGATTTCAGAGAGGCTAGCAATAGCAAACTATCTTTGAAAGCATAAGATATCACCCTTCCTGAATAATCAGTCTCCAAAGCACCTCCTCCAAAACACATGAATGTGCAAAGGCAGACCAGAGGCTAACCAGCAACACGATGAGAGACGGCATTGGTCAAGGGTTGAATGCAACGCTGTCAGATTACCTCATGCCTCAATCACTGGAGAAAAAATCATTACAGTACAAAGTGCTTAATATTACAACAATGCCTTCCATTCTTACTTGGTTTGCAGGACCTAAATGGAACATGTTGATGTGTCATGTATGTTAAATTTGAATAAAATGAAAACTAAAAGACTTTCAAATACATGAGCCAATATTTTATTCAAATTAGATTCAAATTAAAATTTGATGCCTGCTACAGGTCTCAAAAAAGTTGGTATGGGGGCAACAAAGGGCTGAAAAAGCAATAACCTTTGAAAATATTCAGCTGGGAGAAAATCTAGCAACTAATTAAGTTAATTAACATCAGGTCTGTAATGTGATTAGCTATAAAAGGGGTGTCTTAGAGAGGCAGAGTCTCCCAGAAGTAAAGATGAGCAGAGGCTCTCCAATCTGTGAAAGAGTGTGGAAAAAGATTGTGGAATACTTTAAAAACAACGTACCTCAATGTCAAATTGCAAAGGCCTTTGTTGGATGCCCGTGGTCTCCGGCCCTCAGATGACACTGCATCACTCATCGGCATGATTCTGTCATTGACATTACTAAATGGGCCCAGTAATACTTCCAAAAACCACTGTTGCTAAACACAAACACGGCGCCATCTGCAGATAACAACTAAAGCTCTATCATGCAAAAAGGAAGCCATATGTGAATATGGTCCAGAACCGCCATTGTGTCTTGAGGTCCAAGGCTCATTTGAAATGGACTGTTTCAGATGAGTCCAAATTTGACATTCGTGTTGGAAATCATGGACACCATTTCCTCCAGGGTAAAGAGGAGGGAGACCTTCCAGCATGTCATCAGCGTTCAGTTCAAAACCAGCATCTCTGACGGAATGGGGTCATACGTGCATACGGTATGGGCAGCTTGCATGATTTGGATATAAATGTTTTAGAGCAACATATGCTCCCCTCCAGATGACATGTATTTCAGCAGGGCAATGCATAACCACATACACATACACATAGTACAGCCTATTGTAGCCCTTGGACTAAGGGATTGGACAAAAATGTTTTTGTCCTACACCTTCCACAGACAATATAAATACATATATTTAGACCACTTACAGTATCTCACAGAAGTGAGTACACCCCTGACATTTTTGTAATTCATGTGACAACACTGAAGAAATGTCACTTTGCTACAATGTAAAGTAGTGAGCGTACAGCTTGTATAATGGTGTAAATGTATTGTCCCCTCAAAATAACTCAACACACATCCATTAATGTCTGAACCGCTGGTCACAAAAGTGAGTACACCTCTAAGTGAAAATGTCCAAATTGGGCCCAAAGTGTCAATATTTTGTGTGGCCACTATTATTTTCCAGCACTACCTTAACCCTCTCGAGCATGGAGTTCACCAGAGCTTCACAGGTTGCCACTGAAGTCCTCCTGGATGTTAGAGACCTTGCACTCCTCCACCTTCCACTTGAGGATGCCCTACAGATTACCTTTACCCCCAGCTTCTTTAGCAAGGCAGTGGTCATCTTGGAGGTGTGTTTGGGGTCGTTATCATGTTGGAATACTGCCCTGCGTCCCAGTCTCCAAAAGGAGGGGATTATGCTATGCTTCAGTATGTCACAGTACATGTTGGCATCCATGGTTCCCTCAATGAACTGTAGCTCCCCAGTGCTGGAAACAGTCATGCAGCCCCAGACCATGACACTCCCACCACCATGATTGACTGTAGGCAAGACACACTTGTCTTTGTACTCCTCACCTGGTTGCCGCCACACACGCTTGACACCATCTGAACTAAATAAGTTTATCTTGGTCTCATCAGACCACAGGACATGGTTCCAGTAATCCATGTCCTTAGTCTGCTTGTCTTCGGCAAACTGTTTGCGGGCTTTCTTGTGCATCATCTTTAGAAGAGGCTTCCTTCTGGGATGACAGCCATGCAGACCAATTTGATGCAGGTTGCGGCGTATGGTCTGAACACTGACAGGCTGACCCCCACTCCTTCAACCTCTGCAGCAATGCTGGCAGCACTCATACGTCTATTTACCAAACACAACCTCTGCATATGACGATGAGCACGTGCACTCAACTTCTTTGGTCGACCATGGCGAGGCCTTTTCTGAGTGGAACCTGTCCTGTTAAACCGCTGTATGGTCTTGGCCACCGTGCTGCAGCTCAGTTTCAGGGCCTTGGCAATCTTCTTATAGCCTACGCCATCTTTATGTAGAGCAATAATTCTTTTTTCAGATCCTCAGAGAGTTCTTTGCCATGAGGTGCCATGTTAAACTTACAGTGACCAGTATCAGAGAGTGAGAGCAATAACACCAAATTTAACACACCTGCTCCCCATTCACACCTGAGACCTTGTAACACTAACGAGTCACATGACACCGGGGAGAGAAAATGCAAGATATCCCAATTTGGATATTTTCACTTAGGGGTGTACTCATTTTTGTGGCCAGCGGTTTAGACATTAATGGCTGTGTGTTGAGTTATTTTGAGGGGACTGTTATACGAGCTGTACACACACTACTTTACATTGAAGCAAAGTGCAATTTATTCAGTGTTGTCACATGAATAGATATAATACAAATATTTACAAAAGTGTGAGGGTTGTACTCACTTTTGTGAGATACTGTAACATAGTGATTGCTATCTGGAGAGATTTTAAACAACAAAAACAACAACAAAACCTTTTAGACACTGCATCAGTTTTTTTTTTTGAAAGTCTCTCCTGGGAACTAAAATGTGGAACTAAATGGACATTTTTTTTTTAAAGATGTAGATTCAACAAACATGCAGTACAACAGTCTTATCAACCTCACATATCCAGCTCTCCTGCCTAACATTACTCTTCCCTCACTATTATCTGCACTTTCAAGCAACAGTGCATGTTCTTGATGTTCTGTCAGGTTCTTGAGGCACACCCTTCACACTTGACTTATATTCTTAATATTCTTAACTGCACGTTCTGGTAACTGGCACTGATATGAGGAACACATTCTTGTAAATGACTTTGGCAAGAAAACGTGCAAAACACAAATACACAATTCCACTCTTGTTTTCATAAGAATAAAAGTGTTATTACTCAATTTATTTTTACCAAAAAGTAATAGATAAGAATTTTTAAATGTAACGTCTGTTTATCACGAGTGGCTAGCTGATGTTGACACATATTGCAGAGATTAAGTCTGTTATTTGACAGGTGAGCAAACATTCCATTGTTGGGTGTTATGGGCTGATTTCATCAGCACTAAATGCCTGCTGACAGCTTTCCTTTCACCCATAAATTAATAAATACAATAAAAACCACACTATGCACATTAGCAAAAGGTGTAGGATTTGAATCTAAATAAGACCAGAACTATTTCATTTTCATTCAGTTATTTCATCCAAAAACATACTTCCATGCCATTCAGAGACATTGCTAAAAAGCTGTGTACTTCAAATTTGAAGTAAAATACAGTTCTTAGTTAAATGTGTGTAAATAACTACTAATAGTTTGTAATAAGAACTTCAGAGCAGTAGCAAAAACATCAGATGGGCTCTGGAAATGTTGTTCCCATAGCTCCGATGCAATCGAGAGAAAGGGTTACAAGCAGAGAATGAATTCTGACACATTTCCAAGGTAAACTGGGCCCGGTCACACCAGTCTCATGCAGCAATTAAAAACAAACACGCGGGCCTGACTGCGGACACGGTGTATGTAGCATAGCCCTATCCATTCACCAACTAATTCCCCCTTTAGCCCACAATAAAAGCCCTTTCCTGATTTGAAATTCCTGAATCTTTCCTGGGCACGCATTGGTCACCCTCATTGTGGAGAAAAATGGTCAAGGTATGCATGCTTCCGTTCGCTTGCTTTTCTAATGGTCGGAATTTTGGCTGAAGTGGCAATTTATCTCCTTCCTCTGGCTGCGGTGACTCAGTTTTACTCTCCTGGTTCCGCTCCATGTTCCTTTATAAGGCAGTTTGTAAACAAGGAAGTGCTTGAAAGCATTTCAATAGGCCTAATTGAATGTGGCCTTGTGAAGTTTGGCCAGAGGTGGCTCTGAATGAAACGACACAAACTGGCTTCCCAGGAAAGCGCTGCAGAGGGGCCCATGAATCTGATCCCTCTTCAGATAGCTATCTTATTGGCTATCTAGTTCCTTTCTCTCCACTCATGGCCTGTTCTCCTGTCAAATGACCCCAGTAACTGTGAGCCAATGACGCAAAAAGAAGACACTGAATTCCAGACGCTTATTTATTAATGGTTCTGTGAAATCATTTGGGCCCCACATTACAGGTGTCGAATTCTGGTCAATTTAATTTAGAAGAAGGGAAAGTTTCAAGAATATGCTTGCAATTTGGTTTTGAATTACTGGTTAAAAATTGTAGTGCCGTATTGCTATGTTGGTCATAGCATTTCTTAAGATGGTGAGTGTGATTGGTGAACATTGCCTGTGCAAGTGTAACATTTACATAACCAGCTTATGCAGAAGTGAAGTTTATGACTGTGTGTTCTCCTTTAACCTATAATTAACCACCAACACCAATAACAATTCAGAGTAACAGTCCGTTTAGTGGCATTTCAATGTATAATTATAGAAATTAAGAAACTGTTTGTTTTTTGTTACAGTCTTAATCATGATTGCAGATATTTTTGGAAAGCATGCAAGAATGAATAAAGGGGGATAGAATAGATGAGGTGGCTTGAAAATGCAAGGTAAAAAAAAAATGCCATGGTCAGATAGCGGGAGGCAGAAGTAAGACTCCTACATTCTTTTGAACAAAACTCAGCACTTTTGTAATGTGAACTGATTTTGTTCTCTTGTAGAAATGTAACCTTTATCAGTACAGAGGTTAACATGAGCAAAACACCTTACTTCCTGTCTACTACTGTTGGCTAGTGAGGGTCTCAGAAGGGACAATCCAAATGCTTACATAAAAAAATGAGAACCCTGTCTTTACTGCCAGCCTAAACCAGAGGAATCAATATTTAATTGTCTCTCCACCACATGGGGCAAGATAGAAACATATTAATAAATGATGAATTGGCAGCTAGTATGACAACAACTCTTAGGAGGCAGTCAGCTCAGGTCAGGTACTGCCATAGCTTTTGTACTGTAAAATGTCTAGTATGACTCATTTATCATTATTATTATACTGTTTGTGTTTTAACATAAGTCTGTTTTCCATAGCCCTTAAATTATCTTGACTGTGTGCACAACAAAGGATCATCTTCAGTCTTAAGACAGATTTACCAGGGGTGATATTGGCATATCATAAAAGCTAAACAAAATGTTAATAATAACATGCAGAATGGTGCATTTGTAATGTATTCACAGAGTAGAGAGATGTAGGTCATTATGGATGTGTGTAGGCTAGGCACTGATTATTTTTGTCTTGGTTTGGCAGTTCAGAAGAAAGTCTATGTACGTGGCGCCACCGCACGGTTAAAATAAAAACAGCAATTTGCCGAAGACTGCGTTGGAATTCACTGCAAAATAAATAATGCTAAATCCTTGGCTGACAATGATTACCGTACCTGAGATTTATATTCCTGATCATTCCTTTATACCCGATGTCTAGAATCAAAATGAACGATGCCAGATTCGAGAATTGATCATTCTTAATGATCTATCTATCTATCTATCTATCTATCTATCTATCTATCTATCTATCTATCTATCTATCTATCTATCTATCTATCTATCTATCTATCTATCTATCTATCTATCTATCTATCTATCTATCTGTCTGGACACAATGAAATGCTGCATTCTCCCTTGCTACTATAAAATGTACAGATATAATTGACAATATATTAAAAGTGCATAAATGTGCATCATCAAGGTGTTATATTGGACATACTGCCATTTTAAGCATATATACGCAACTATGAGTTGCCATGACACATATTCCATAGCAATACCCCCCCCCCCCCTTAAAACTCACAGATGAGCAATGTTTCTAGTGTCTGCCCTTTAAAGTGTGCTTAGTTGTATTAAGTGTATACGTGTCATGTACTTCAAATATTAAAAGTATTTTTAATACACCCCCCCTCTCTCTCTCTCTCTCTCTCTCTCTCTCTCTCTCTCTCTCGCGCGCGCTCTTTTCGCGTACATATGATACGCATCTACCCCACAACCCTAATCCTACCCAGCGCGTAGCATACACACTCCAAACAAAGTCCATTTTTTCGTATCAGTACCACGAGTTTTCATTTTTATTTGACGTTATACACACTTTCATGAGATCACGCACGCACGCACGCACGCACGCACGCACGCACGCACACACACACACACACACACACACACACACACACACACACACACACGGCCAGTGTTGGGGAAAGTTACTTTTAAAAGTAATGCATTACAATATTGCGTTACTCCCTAAAAAAGTAACTAATTACGTTAGGCCTACTTAGTTACTTTTTATGGAAAGTAATGCGTTACGTTACTTTTGCATTACTTTTTAAATCTGGGTAGGGCTTGCTTGTTTGCTTTTAATATAAAAAAAGTTATATTTTTGGCAAAGGTAAGAGCCCTTTCATATCAAAATTGAAATGAATAAGCCTCAGGCTGAAGGGAAAGTAAATTAAGGTCTGTACAGTAGAGCGCAGATGAAGAAAGTTTAACCAACTTCAGCAATAAAAAAAGAAACAAAAATGTTTATCTAGAGTCATTTTTGCTTATTATCGAAGGTCGGTTGCAAAGACATGTGAAAATAGGATTAAGTACATAAAGGATATTTGTGTTATTTAACATTTCATTATTGCAGGTTTGCATCACATACTGAGTTGCATTGCACTGTTTTTATTCATTTTGAGGAATACTGAATCTGTAGTTTATTATAAGTGAGATGAATTAATGCATGTTCACATTTATTCTAGAACTACAGCAACATCTTACTCAGAATTTCTCTCAACATGGCAACAGAAGACTTGTCAATCAATAAATGGGAAAAAAGTAACTGGCATTACTTATTTGAAAAAGTAACTCAGATATTTTTCTTGTAAATTAAAAAGTAATGCGTTACTTTACTAGTTACTTGAAAAAAGTAATCTGATTACGTAACTCACGTTACTTGTAATGCGTTACCCCCAACACTGTTCATGGCCAAAAATATCGGAACCCTTGGTAAATATGATCAAAGAAGGCTGTGAAAATTAATCTGCATTGTTAATCCTTTTGATTAACATCGCAGTTTTTCAATGTTTGAAACATTCACACAAATATAACCTTTCATTGGATAATAAGAATTTAAAATGGGGGGAAAATATCATTAAGTAAATGTTTTTCTCTAATACACATCGGACACAATTAACGGCACCCTTTTATTCAATACTTTTTGAAACCTCCATTTGCCAGTTTAACAGCTCTAAATTTGTAATAGATTCAGAGCCCACGTTTCACAATTATATTCTTTTAAAGTATATTAATCAGTAATAAAAACTCTCTCTATGCTGAAGATGACTTGTTTTTTTTACAAGGGTGGACAGAAGAGGAAAATAAATAAGTCCATTTAATACAAATTAGTATGTATTTTATTTCAAAAATTCTTCAAATCAAGGACCGTTACCCAAAAAGCACAAACTTTAAACTGTTAGAACATCCATGAGGCACAGATAAGTCTTTTAAAAAACTATCACATTTTCAAATATGTCCATGTTGCCAATGCCAACCCCGACAGTCCATATCAATCCAAACTTGCCTTTGTAAAAATAACCATTTATTTGTATGCAAACACATTTTTGCCTTTTACACATCTTGATTCAAGTGTTACCCCCACCACATTTATGAGTTACAACCCGTTTTAGCAGCCTTTCTAAAGCTACATTGTGTTAGTAATGGAAATAAGCAGGCAGATCCTGGGGAACGTGAGTTTAAACCAAACTGCAGTGCTGAAGTGTACTTGTTTTGGTTATTTAAACCTCAGGTTAGCCTAGTGGTTCAAGTATCTAAATGTATGCTAGCACTCCCTTTCTTAGTATGTCAATGCTAATTAATGCAGCACAACACAACTTAAGTAAACATTTTAAAAACATAAATGTTTATCATGTGCCACTGCATCCCAACTTAGTTAATTAGCTAAGACTAAAGTGGTTTTAATGCCTGAAAACCACAGAGTTCACGTAGCGCTAAGAGCAAACTGATAGCCGTCTGTGTAACATGTCGTTCTTGTCATAGCATCACAATAAATCAAGAGATTGTCCATCGTGGCTCATTGTCGACAGTTCTTTCATTATTTGTGAAGTTATTAAATGAAACACACTAACAAAAAATGTAAAGAAACACAAATAAATTAAAGATTAGTTACACATTTCTTACACACATTCATATGAAAACAAATTGCATTTATTTTCTTGGTTGGTTGGTTGTTGACCACAGTAACTGCTGCGTTACATGCATGTTTTTGATGTTTACACACATTTGAGGAAATGACTCATCTTTTCCACATACAGACTCTCCTTACTGTATCATTTCAATGCTGAAAGGATCTTCAAAACCTATTCTTCAGAGTTGAGGTTCTTTAACGGATGTTGAAAGGGAAAGCTGTGAAAAAGGCCTTCTGTACACCCGAAGGGGTCCTGAGTTAAGTCTGTTGAAGTGTGTCACTAAGCATGTAACATGGAAATGAAAAGCTGGCGCTGTTTACTGCCGTTCAGCATCACAGAGCTGTTAGTAGATAAGCTGCTCTCTCTCCGTACCCACAAACCTGCTGCGAGCAGCCTTGACTTTAGCTTTATTTAAAGATGGGCCTGTGAAAAGAAAGAAAGGAGAGGCTTGAAGAACATATTCTTTTCAAAAAAAATATTTTGGCACAATCCAAATATTTTATTTAAAGACTGTGTAGCTGGCTTCATAAGTCTAGGGCCCTATAAAATCCTTAAAAAAAAAAAAAAAACTTTATTCTGTATGAACGTTTACTGGATTCCTTTTTATTGCCGGTTTAAATTTTTCTGTATTTTGTTTTAATTGTTAAATACAATTTTAGTAATCAAAAAACATGTAAAATTAAACTTCAACAATTTAACATAAATGTATTAAACTGTTAACAAATACATTTTTTAGGGCCCTACAACAGTACATACAAAATACATACATTTTTTATTTTATTCAGAAACTTTTGTCCGTTCAATTTTGGGGGGATTTATGATTAATACAACTTTATTAAATCAAAAACAGTGGTAATTAAATTAAGGCATGAATGTTTAACAATTTTTTTTTTAAATGTAATTCAATAATTCAAGCAAAGTGCTGCGTAACAGATGTTTACTTTTAAAATTAAAACCTGGAAGAAAAATAGTCTTCCTTAAAAATAGAGTTGTAATAATTTTAATATTATTGTTATCATTGTTACTTTAAAAATAATATTATAATCTACAACAGTAATGCGTTTCATCAGTTTCTCCAAGTTAAACTGAAATTTTATTTTGGCGGGATGTCTTGAAAACCTTTGACCTTTCTATGTGTACCTGACAATGGTTTTATCAAGTGGTGAAACTTTAAATATACAGCTCTAATTTAGATTTAGTCATCTAAAATATGACAAATGTGACATTCCACATAATACTATTAATTTGATTTTTATAACTGGGTTTTGAGATTCTGTCTGCGTTTTCTGCACCGTGGAAATCAAGGAGCTTTTTTAACTTGTTTTTTTTGTTGTGCTTCGTCCTCAAATTCTCAATTGTAGGTGAACGACTTCTTACCTGCATAACTGAGTAATACAGGCAGAAAGATGAGGCCGTGAGCGGCTCCTAGCAGGACTATCGAGAGATACATGCGGAAGTAGAAAATCTGGAAGATCTGGGATTTGGACAGGGCGAGAATCAGGATCCCACCGAATTTAGTGAGGGTGATGCCACTGAACACCTGCGGAGTCAGAGCAGCACGTAAGAAGGCGCTTCATTGCACTCACATTATGTAGCTTCATGTTCGACAAGAATATGTTTGTTCACATCACATTCATACAGCAGCAGCAAACATCACTCACAGAGCTGCCCATGTTTGCCAGCGCCTCCTCTGCCCGATCGACCCTCGAGCTCTTGGTACTGACAGAGAAAGCCCTCACAATATGACTGCAGAACTCCACCGATATGCCACAACACTGCAGAGGAAAACATTATGATAAATTATGTTAGCAAGCACTGCTAATAAAGTGCTTCAGTAATGAATGTTATATGTAGGTCACAAGCTTCAACAATCCTGTTTTACCAATTCCATGAAACACTATTCCTTTAACTCACCATGACAAGGTTGACCAATGAGACCGCGTTGAGGCTGATATCCCACAGCCACATGACTCCAAACATGTTGACCAGGATCATGGCAATGGTGAAGGACACCAGTGCTGCCGACCACAGCTCAAAGCCCAAAAGCACCGTAGACACCACAAAGATGGCCGCCAACGACACACCAAGGTTAAAGGCAGTGTCATAGACGATCGTGAGATACTGTTCATAGAAGACGTAGAATATACTGTACATGGGGGAAAAGAAATGTAAAAACAGGTCAGGGGTCCATGGTGATTTTTAATTACTGATTACAACTGACAATACTAGTATGTATGCATGTATTTATCAATAAAATAATGTGTTGAGATGACAAGCATTGTGTGTGTGTGTTGTGTATGTATATACATACACATACACACACACACACACACATTTATTAGGTACACCGTTCGATTGCTTGGTAACACAAATTGCTAACCAGCAATCACATGGCAGCAACTCAATACATTTAGGCTGTCTAGATGTGGTGAAGACGACTTGCTGAAGTTCAAACCGAGCATCAGAATGGGGAAGAAAGGGATTTAAGTGACTTTAACATGTGGAATGGTTGTTGGTGCCAGAGAGGCTGGTCTGAGTATTTCAAAAACTGCTGATCTACTGGATTTTCACACACAACCATCTCTAGGGTTTACAGAGAATGGTCAGAAAAAGAGAAAATATCCAGTGAGCGGCAGTTGTGTGGACGAAAATGCCTTGATTCAGAGGTCAGAGGAGAATGGGCAGACTGGTTAGAGATGATAGAAAGGCAACAGCAACTCAAATAATCACTTGTTACAAACAAGGTATGTAGAATACCATCTCTGAACGCACAACACGTCGAATCCTGAATCAGATGGGCTACAGCAGCAGAAGACCACACCGGGTGCCGCTCCTGTCAGCTAAGAACAAGAAACGGAGGCTATAATTCGCACAGGCTCACCAAAATTAGACAATAGAAGATTGGAAAAATGTTGCCTGGTCTGATGAGTCTTGATTTCTGCTGCGATATTCAGATGGTAGGGTCAGAATTTGGTGTAAAGCACACGAAAGCATGGATCCATCCTGCATTGTCTCAACGGTTCAGGCTGGTGGTGGTGGTGCTGTAATGGTGTGGGGGAAATTTTCTTGGCACAATTTGGGCCCCTTAGTACAAATTTAGCATCGTTTAAACGCCACAGCCTATCTGTGTATTGTTGCTGACCATGTCCATCCCTTTATGACTACAGTGTACCCATCTTCTGATACTACATCCAGCAGGATAATGCACCATATCACAAAGCTCAAATCATCTCAGATTGGTTTCTTGAACATGACAATGAGTTCACTTTACTCAAATGGCCTCCACAGTCACCAGATCTCAATCCAATAGAGCACCTTTGGGATGTGGTGGAACGGGAGATTCGCATCATGGATGTGCAGCCGACAAATCTGCAGAAACTGCGTGATGCTATCATGTCAATATGAACCAAAATCTCTGAGGAATGTTTCCAACACCTTGTTGAATTTATGCCATGAACAATCAAGGCAGTTCTGAAGGCAAAAGAGGGTCCAACACGGTATGTACCTAATAAAGTGGCCAGTGTGTGTATATATATATACAGTATATATATATAAAACAAACACATCACACACACAAAACAATAATAAAATATTTGGTATAACCACAATTACTTTAAATATGATCCTAAATAACACTCTAGAGGTAGTTTAATTTAATGGGTTACTTTTAAAAATATCTGTGAAATTTACCTGACAAAAAAGTATTTAAAAACCAATCTACCAGGTCTACTACTATGGCTATTACTAATAAACAACAACAATAATTACAATTTATACAACAATATTTTTTTGTACACGTACCATTAATGTGATGCTATAAAATAACCAAACTTTATGCTCCTTTTACAACATGAAAATTCCTCAGGAGGCATTATTTTACTGTGTAACTTTCAAATATTTAACTACGGAATAGTGTTAAACTGATAATCCCAGTATTCATTAAAATAATGTATTAAACATGAATAAACATTGAAATTCCTTGCAGAAGAGGCATGTGAAGGCTGCTAGGACCTGCAAGACTTTTGGCACAGTTTACTCACCCAGAGGAACAGAAAGAGGGCTGCCCTACATAACTGACCCTCATGAGGACACACTTGTTTGCATTCAGAGAGTTTCATGTTTATGATACATTTGGACAATATCACCCCTCTTAATGGAAGTAGATCAGTAAGGATGATTTTTTTCCTGAACATTCAATGTGACTAACTATTAAATTAAATATTTAAAAAAACGCAGCAATGTTTTTTTTTTTTTTAAGTGAAGGGCTTCACACTAAGGATGTGACATCATCCCATGTTCAAGGTGTGTTTACCTGTAAGGGAAGACGCTGTAAGTCTTGTTTTGTGGCCCGATGGCCTGCGTGATGTTGTCGGTAAGCTCTCGTGCCATCTTCAAGGCATCAATGTAGTCAGATGATGTTTTCAAGATGGTGTGATAGCTCATGAAGTAGGTGGCACCTACGTCAGTGTTGTTCTCTATGAGATCCACAGCAGTGGTGTATGCAGCATGACCACTGCATGGGAAAGAAAATGAGCTATTAGTCATAACAGAAATTCCTAAATGTTTTTGTGAGCTGAATCCACCTGAAGTGTGAAAACACTGAATCCTGAAAATTGCATTAAATTAACCAATTAGAGATTGCAATTTTGTCAAATGCTTGGAAATCTTGTTTGAAATACAAATCAGTCACAAAACGGATCACTAAATGGCTGGTAGACAGGTACTGGATGCATGCGATTTATAGGAAATCTGATCAATGGAAATTATTTAAACTTACCCTTTTCCACACTTGATATTTGGGTTGTCTGAGAGAAACATGGGGAGGAAGCGCATGAATTCAGTACCATTAGGCCTCTGTTTCCCACTAGCGGTCATATGTCTGCAGTGAACACAGGTCTTATCCACCACTGGTGAAAAAAAACCATAAGCATTAAAAAACAAGATACAAGACAATTCATTAAAAAAAATGCTGTCATCACCTTTTGTGACAAACTTCAAACAGGTTTGGAATTAAAAGATAAACTTTTTTTTTGATCCACATAATTTGATACAAAAAATGCTTTTATTGTGATGACATATTCACATCATGTCATGTCATAATTTCCATTTAAATATATTTAGGTTCAAAGACCCAAGAATAGTGTGATCTGTACAGTGGCATCTGAAGTGAATATTCAAGAACTAACAAGCACCACCCTGGATTAAAGTCCTCTGGGGCAGCGGAGGTCAGGGCTCTGTTGATTCGGTGGATAATGGTTTACCTGAAGCATTGCAGAACGCTCCGGTCGCGTTATAATATCTGCAACAGGAGGACTGCGGCTTCACCCAGTCAAAGTAGTCATCCAGCCAGGAAGATGGAACATTGCTGATCTTAGTACTAAAATTACAACACAAAATATGGCTATATTGATCTGCCAAAAGTTATTCAAAAACTGAAAGCAGGTGGCTAGTCAGCAACTTTTCTGGGAATTTCTGACACTTACATGATTGACAAAATAAGTTTGTTAAAAAAAAAAAAAGTTTATTACATGGTTATTATATAACCAAAAACTATTTTGTTACTCAACAAAATTAAAAATAACTTGGTTTACTAAAATTGTATATAAATAAACAAAACAATTTAAAATAGGAATAAAACTAAACTATCACATTAGCCGGTTTTCCATTACCGATATGCGCAAAACTTTTGCGAATATTTTATATTAAACTTTTTCCTATCACGATTCGCAAAGTCATGGCATTGGATGTTGGTAGGTTTAAATATATTGCAGCCATTTTTTTTATTGAAGGAGACTTAAACGAGTATCTTTAGTAAAGTAGTGTGGAAACTGCTTCCGGGACGCTTCTGAAATGTGCTGCGGCGCGGCTGGTATAAACAGCTTTTTATTTACGCAACGAAAGCCCTTTATACTTCAGAGCGGCCATGTATGAGGTGTTTCTTGGAGGTTATAGTTCATTAAAGAAGGACCATGTTGTTTTACGTCAGGTGACTGCATAAAAAAACATTTTGTGATATTTTCTTTTGTTGATTTTGATTGCTTCCATTGTCCTCATTTGGAAATCGCTTTGTATAAAAGCGTCTGCTAAACGACTAAATGTAAATTTTCCTTTTTTAGATTGCCTGAAAAACCACCTCATGTGAGCGTAAAAACTTTTTCGCAATATATGGGAGCTTTTGCAAAACAGACGTGTTTCAATTAGGCATATTTTCAATTGACAATGTCATTTTGCGCATTTTGAAGGGTAATGGAAATGCTGCTACTGATACCAAAATAAGACTGGTTTACTGAAAGCAAAATTTTTCTCACTGGAAAGGTGTCAAACATTGTCACTTACTAGTTATTCAAGAGAGATGCGGAATAAATTTGCTGGACTAGAGAGTTGCTGTTGCAGCCCACTCCGCCACACACCGCGTTCTGACCCTCTGATGTTTTGTAATCATGTCCGTCCTCGACCACAAAGTAAACTGGCGCCCCAGTGTGCAGGTACTCACTCAGATTCCCAAAATAATTCAGCACATAGGAGTCCTGTGAGACGGTAAAGATTCATGTTCACAATGGCCCCTTTCAGGTTCTTCAGAATGCAAATATATGCGAAAGGAGTGAATAGGTATATACGTACATCAGGCATGGACAATCTCTGATCAAGTCCAATCTCCACTTTATTAACAACGGCTATACTAAATGACAGCATTCCCACAAACACAGCAACCTGCAAAAGAGAATCAACAATTCAGAAAAATGCTGAACTTGATAAAATCTCTTTGTACATAATTTCCATGTTTATGTAGCTTAACTGTTATACAGTAGCAGTTGCATCACACTTATTCATTTTTGTATTTAATTATTTGCATTATATTATACCATTCATTATGCATTAGTGTAATACAAAAAAATAGATTAATACTATTTCTGTTTTGTCTGGTTTCTTTACACTCCCACCAGGGGGCGTACCCAATCCTTCAAGATGAAAGGAGCGTATATCTTCTTAAAAAAGCGGAACAGACAACCTTCTGATTTTCCCTGCTGTCCCTCAGACAGCTTCACACAGCACAAAATATCTGGACGATTTTCCTGGACACAAATGAGAAGAAGAAAGAAAGAAATTAAGCCATATCTGAAGCATCTCAAATCATTACATATTGAAAAAAACAAGTGCTTAATAATACTACAGTGGTTTTAAGTATATTAAAAGCTAAACATGATAAAGAAAATACTTATGAAATGTGTTGCTGTGAATTAAAATCTAATATTAAACCTACTTTATATTTCACTTTTTCCCTGTTTTTTCCCACATATATAGTACTGGTGTGACCTTTGACCTCTCACCTCTTGTCTCTTGATGTCCAGGCCCAGCAGAGACACAAAGCAGCTGATCTGCAGAAGGAAGTCAATGAAGACAGGCCAGACCAGCGAATAGAGAGAACGTCCTCACTGCAGGCATGCTAGACAGAGCACCTGGAGACATATGTAAATAGGAAAACTATAGTCACCTGGAAAGGGAAATGAGAGTCTCACTTTATGAAAGCTCCTTTGTCGTATGTAATGCATACTGACTGAATTTTTTTTTTGCTATTGCAAAAAAAACATTTTATACTAATACTTCAGCAGGAAAGCACTTAAAAAGCCCCACTTTTCTACTAAGTGAAAAAAATTATGAAAAATATAAATTAGTTGCATGTATAATAAGTACATTTAATTATTTTATTTATTACTTTTTAACACTACATCAGCAGCAAAAGCTTAATGGAGAGAAAATGAATGATTATATATTTATTTTAATGCAATGCATCACATATCTCAGAATAAAATCTGTGCAGTCCAGTAAAATGTTTAACAGTCAAAAGAGTTTCACAAGGAAAACATAATGATGGTTCTTTTGTGAAATATGTAAATCTTGAATGATATATTTGCACCCGGTAAAAACAACTTGACCATACCTAAATTTGAAATCTTATTTAAAAACAAATTAAAACAAAACCCACGTTCTTATACTGGCATGTATGTCATGTTATTGTTGCAGTGGCAATAATTTGTTAGAAATTAAGGAGTTCAATTACAAGTCTGAGGATGGCATACCTAAAAAGAAAGCAACGGTCTCAGAGAAGGAAGAGAGGAACATGCTGGGAGCCACATCTCCGAGGATACGTCCAATCTGCTGATGAAGCTCTTCCTCAGGCATTCGCTCATCCCTCTGAAAAAAATACAAATGTGTTACTTGGCAAACAATCTCATCCATCATCAATCTTAAAAACACTGAAGTGAAAGCAAAATTACCATTTAAAAATAGGAACTAAAAGGTGCACGTCTGAACTATTTTAGTGGAATGAGTCAGTTGACATTAACAATCAACAAAAATGGTGTGATGTGACAGCTGAACCTGCTCTCAGGAAACTCCACCCACCTGGTAGGTTTGTACAATGATAAAGATGTTGTCCACACCCACAGCCAGCACAAGGAAGGGAATGACTTCAATGACAATAAGCGTTAGAGGGATGCCGATGTAGCTGAAGATACCCAGAGAACATGCCACTGAACTCAACACGATCAGGATACCGGCGATACCCAGAGAGATCTTAGAGTCCACCTGTGAAACGTACAAATGCAGCATTTAAAATAATTAGCACATGCAAGGTCAGCCTAATGACTGCATGCACAGTTCACACAGTCAAGTAAAACAACAAAAGAGTTCACAAAGCAAAAAAACACACATAAAAAAACCTGAATGAGTCACAAAAGAAATGTGTCGATTGTGGCACTACAGTGGGGAAAAACATTTGATCCCCTGCTGATTTTGTATGTTTGCTCACTGACAAAAAAAGATCAGTCTATCATTTTAATTGTAGGTTTATTTGAACAGTGAGTGACAGAACAACAACAAAAACATTCACATGACCCCTTCACATGACTTAGTACTTGGTGGCAAAACCCTTGTTGGAAATCACAGAAGTCAGACGTTTCTTGTAGTTGGCCACCAGGCTAGCACACATCTCAAAAGCAGGGGCGTGTGCCACGTGTCTAGGGGGGCCAGTGGGGGGGGGGGCAGTCTGGGCCTGAGGCACTGCCTCAAAAGATGGTGGCCGTGGGGGCTGGGGATTTGATACACAATGTTAATAGGCCTATATTATAGACTATTAATTTCACAGTGTGAGATTCATTGGTACTCACAGAACTTTGTGAGATCGTGATGAACAAAGAGTGACAGCTTTATTGGTTAAGAGCGCACTTTGTGAGCTTTCTAGGCAATCCATTTAACATGTAGAACTTTGTTTTTTGCCCACATACACATTGCAAAGTTTCGGGAATGACATTTGCATATTTATGCGGGATTCGCTCTCGAAGTAGCAGCATATTGATAGCAATAGATAGAAAATGTGCATTAAGAGAGCACCCTCACTTATTTCAGAAGCAGCCTCATTATTTCTGGAACCTGGTTGATATTCTTCTATAACTATATAGAAAAACAACAAAATACAAATGCACTAAATAAAATATTTAAATAAATGCATATTTACAATATTTTTGTATTTAAGTACTTAATTAAAATAAGTATTAATAAAATAAATAACTAGAGAAGGGGCGATCTATATTCAGCTTGCTTCCATTTAGTAAGAAAACCTACTCTTTACTTGAATTAGACAAAAAAGCTCTTCTGGTCTTCAGTGATGCGAGGATAACTTTAAGCATACACGTAATATCGGAGCGTAACCCAAGCCAATTCATAAAAGAACAATGTAGCCTATATTTAAAAGCACATGTCTAGTTTTGTGTGAGTGAAGGAAATGCGAGTGGAGAGATTTGTGCTCACGCATTATGATCGCGTAATATTATGCGCTCTCGACATTTGCCATTTAGATCACGCTAAACCATCTAAAATTAATAAAGAAGAGAAGAAAGCAGCCCTAGGCAGCTGCCCACACGTCAAGATCCGCCAGATATAGTTAGAAATGTACAAAAACAAGCTTATCCCAAGACATCTGGTAGGGGGGCACCTGGAGTGGCCAGCCAAATTTCAGGGGGGGCCGGTGCCACTCCTGGCCACCACGTAGACACGTCCCTGCATGCTCAGGAGGGATTTTGCCCCACTGCTCTTTGCAGATCCTCTCTAAGTCATTAAGGTTTCGAGGCTGACGTTTGACAACTCGAACCTTCAGCTCCCTCCACAGATTTTCTATGGGATTAAGGTCTGGAGACTGGCTAGGCCACTCCAGGACCTTAATGTGCTTCTTCTTGAGCCACTCCTTTGTTGCCTTGGCCGTGTGCTTTGGGTCTTTGTCATGCTGAAATACCAATCCACGACCCATTTTCAATGCCCTGGCTGGCTTCAATACCCTGGCCCTGACAGTACATGCTCCTGTCCATCGTCCCTTTGATGCGGTGCAGTTGTCCTGATCCCTTAGCAGAAAAACACCCTCAAAGCACAATGTTTCCATCTTCATGTTTGATGGTGGGGATGGTGTTCTTGGGGTCATTCCTCCTCCTCCAAACACGGCGAGTTGAGTTGATGCCAAAGAGCTGGATTTTAGTCTCATCTGACCACAACACTTTCAACCAGTTCTCCTCTTAATCAAGTTTAGAACAGAACTTCAGACGGGCTTAAGACGGGCCTGTACATGTGATTCCTCACAGTTCTTATGATCATTGAAACTTCACAAGGTGAGATCTTGCATGGAGCCCCAGACCGAGGGAAATTGACAGTTATTTTGTGTTTCTTCCATTTGCGAATAAAACTGTTGTCCCTTTCTCACCAAGCTGCTTGGCTATGGTCTTGTAGCCCATTCCAGCCTTGTGTAGGTCTACAATCTTGTCCCTGACCTCCTTGGACAGCTCTTTGGTCTTGGCCATGGTGGAGAGTTTGGAATCTGATTGATTGATTGCCTTTTATATAGGTAACAAACTGAGATTAGGAGCATTCCCTTTAAGAGAGTGCTCCTAATCTCAGCTCGTTACCTGTATAAAAGACACCTGGGAGCCAGAAATCTTGTTGATTGATAGGGGATCAAATACTTATTTCACTCTTTCAAATGCAAATAAATGTATAACTTTTTAAATGTGTTTTTCTGGATTGTTGTTATTCTCACTGTTCAAATAAACCTACCATTAAAATTATAGACTGATCATTTATTTGTCAGTGGGCAAACGTACAAAAATCAGCAGAGGATCAAATACTTTTTTCCTCACTGTAGAACTGTAATGTTGTGCAGATGCAGGAAAGGGCTTAAGCACAGAAGAACAGCATAGCTAAGCACTGAAAAATTTGCACTGAAATTTTAAGTGTATATTGCTTGTATAAGTTTATGAGGTTTATAGCATATTCTTTTGAATTAAGCAATAGCTATATTAGTGCGGTCAAAGGATTAACTGCATTCAAAATAACTTTCTGCGTATACAGAACTGTGTACTGTGTGTGTACTGTGTATATGTATTATGTATATATTGTATAAGTACACACACACATAATATATATATATATATATTCATGTAACATATTATACATAAATATATTTAATATATAAACATAACATTTTCCTTACATATATACAATAAATGCATGTGTACATAAATACACAAAGTACACACATTTATTATATAAACAAAAACTTTTATTTTGGATGCGATTAATCATGTGACAGCACTAATCTATAAACTTAATTTTGCGTCATTACCAAAAAAAAAACTTTCAAAATGTTGTCACAACATCAGAATTAAGGCCACATGTAGAATAAAGATATATGATAGTCTTACCAGCACTGTCCAGAAGCTGTTAATGTGTCCCAGAGCCAGTGAGATGTAGACAAACATGATGACGTAGCTGATCAAGATGGTGGTGACATCACTGTTGCTCTCGCGGTTGATCTCATCTTCAATGCTCCGCTCTGCATTGAATGAGATGGTCAGGTTGGGGTTGTCATAGTTCTTCACAAAGTCGATAAACCTGTAGAGGTATGGGTAATGGTGGTTACTCCTGATTCTACTGTATGTGACCACAAAAGAGTTGCCGTTCTAGATCAAACTATTCATTTTTATAACCTTTTCATAAAATATTCAGCCATAAGATATATTAAACAGAAAATGTTATCAAACCTACACTTTCTCCCATGCTAAAGCTTTGCCTAGTTTGTCTGTGTCATTCAGGTAGTTGTTGACAGGAAGGGTGATCACAAGAGCTGTGGCGTTGTTGTAGGCAGTATCTATATATGAAAGAGGGCAAAACAGAAATATTAAAGTTATAGCCATGTAAGATTACAATGGGGAAAAAACTATTACAGAAGCTAAATGAAAGTTGTATAGCCAGTAAGATTGTTCTTCCAAAAGCACTGCCTCAAGTAGTGGTTTGTGTTAAAATTGCTAATAGAGCAGATTTATGTTTTAATGTGCTTTTCATTTTCTCTCAATTTATATTTACAATTGGTATGCATGGATCAAAACGTTGGAGTCAAATTTGGGGTAAGCTATTTTAAATAAATAATTATTTCATTCAGCAAGGATGCATTGAATATACTGAATGCATCAGTTTCCACAAAAAACAACAACTGTTTTTAACACCGATAATAATAAGAAATATTTATTGAACACTAAATCAGCTTTGCCATCATCACAGGAAGAAACTCAATTTTAAAATATATTAAAATAGAAAACAGTTACTTCAAATTGTAATATTTCACAATATTATGTTTTTTCTTCCCCTTACTATTTTTGCTAGCAAAATTATTTTTGCTTTATAATGATAGGACAGTTAATAGACAGGAAGCATAGTGGGAGAGAGGGGGGGGGGGGGGGGGGGGCAGGCTAGGGAAAGGTCCACGAGTCAGGACTCGAATTCTGGATGCCCAAAGCGCAACGCCGCTATATGTCGGTGTGCTGCCCACAAAGCTATTGGCACAGACTAAAAACATTTTTTAAATCTTAAACTGACCCCAAATTTTCAAAAGGTAGGTTAACATAATGTGTGTTACCATAATGAGATCA
Organism: Ptychobarbus kaznakovi; assembly: GCA_027422405.1. Classification (NCBI taxonomy): domain Eukaryota; kingdom Metazoa; phylum Chordata; class Actinopteri; order Cypriniformes; family Cyprinidae; genus Ptychobarbus; species Ptychobarbus kaznakovi. Next base: position 25,299,685 of record CM049805.1, on the reverse strand, counting down.
CAATGACGTCTTTGCTCTATTGTATTTTATGTTTATTTCAGTCAAACTCACCCTCATATCCACCAAGAGCAAGCCAGGGGAAAACTGGTCCTCCATATGTACCCATGCATGGGTCATGCCAGTGGCCCGTGTCATCCAGGGCCGTGGGAGAACTAAGACAAAAGCACAATATAAGAAACAAATGAAAAAAAGGCAGATTTAGAGTTTATTCTGTTTAATTAACGTTTAAGTCTAACAAATACATTATGATTGGTAATAGAGTGATGGAGGAAAAACATATTTTTGTAGTCCAAAAATTGGAAACAAGGTAGCATTTTAGCATCTCCAGTTCCATAGTCCAGAAGTCAATAGGTTTTTCGGATGGGTTTTTCATTAAATGCATGAATTAAGGTCTGTGGTTAACACAAGCTCAAGGTATTTTCACATTATTCTACAACATAAACTACATCAGCAATCAATATATATATATTTAAAAGTCTGGCTTGCATTTAGGCTTTAAAATTCATAAAAGTTGTAGTTATTTGATAGTATTGTCATGATGAAGAAAACGTGTATAAACTGTTGTTGGTCACTGAGCTTATTTTCTGCAGGGTGGCTTACAAAATGACATCACCACTGTATCACTATTAATAAAAAAAGATAATAAAAAAAGAGTAGAGCTCACCTGACACAATATAGAAAATGAGTGTGGTAGTCAAAGTAGACGTAGAAGTCATCAGCAAACTCATGATCCAGGACTTCATGACTGTTCTGGAAGTAGTTTAACACACTTAGGATGGTACAATTGTCATTGTAAGGAGCCAGTGGAGAAACACAGATGTCTTTAAGAGTAACCGTCTCTCCCTTATATTCAGCTGTTAGGTTTGTAATTTCTGTCTGGAGATCCAACACCTACATCCAACAGAGCAAGAGTTGAGTACGGTGCATGGAGGACTGATTGAATGATTAAAACACTACAAATATTATCATTGGGAATGATGCAACATGTAACTTAAGTTCTTTAAAAAAATGACAGTTACATTTTTTTTATAATGTCTTCAAAAGTATTTGGACACTTAGGTCACAATTAAAAAGTGACATGCCTGATGGAGGAGTGTTATGTTCAGAATGGAGGAGAAGTGGATGTCTGGTCCAGAGATGGGTGAAAAAACGAACGACGCATTCACCGAGGTGGTGATGATGAGCTGCTCGGTGCGGAAAAATGGCCCGAAGTGCTGGTCGAAATAGTCCTTCTCCTGCCTGGCCCTGCTGCTGGGAGACGACCAGATCTCCACCGGGTTGGTTGTGATGCGCATGTAGGTCAGTCCGGCCGAGCAGATCGACACCAGCACCACACTGGTCAGGATCACGGTTAAGGGGTAACGCACACACATGGAGCCCCAGCTGCTGAAGAGAACGCGGAGACAGTTCTCAAATCGCTCGCCTAGTGTCTCACAGCACGTAGCATCACCTAAGAAATAAACAAGACATTCAGAGAGGACCTGAACTGAGAACTTCTCTGTGACACGTGTAACCCTCGTTCCCTGAAGGAGGGAACGGAGATGTTATGTCGACACTGACATTAGGGGTCTCCTAGAGACTGACTGAAAGAGATTTGTTATTCTGTGTAAAACTGAAAATTTCGTTGGATTTAAACAGAGATGTGTGAATTTCAGCACCAATATTACAAACAAACGCACCTGCAGAAATTACTAAATAAATATAAATTTTAGAAAAGTTTCCAGGGAATCTTTTTAAAAATCAAATTCAAGACTTTAAGACAGGGGTGTCTTAAACTCAGTCCTGGAGGGCCGGTGTCCTGCATAGTTTAGCTCCAACCGCAATTAGACATACCTGAACCAGCTAATCATGCTCTTACTAGGCATACTAGAACATTCTCAGCAGGACTGCCGAGGCAAGTTAGAGCTAAACTATGCAGGACACCAGCCGTCCAGAGAGTTTGGCACCCCTGCTTTAAGTAGTAGTAGTATATATTTATTTAATGCCATATCAGCATCTTAGGCTATTTCCCATATAAGCATCTTAATCCGATACCGATTGAAGATATTTCAACCCATACGTTATAAAAATATCATAAACAGTCCATTATACTCAATTAAACTGATATCTAAACAGGCATGTTTTATTGAAATTACTTTATGCACCAAAATATGAATATACATCAATCAAAGAAGATTAATCAAACTGATTATTGTGCAGTAGTAGTAAAACGTGTAAATTGATCATAATCCTTTCTTTCTGTGACAGGGCCAGAGACCAGCTGTAAGAGTTTATGTTGAATTAAATACCAGATTATTTTTAACGGAACAACCAATTAAAAAATAACCGAAACACTATGCCTAAAATAGGACTTTTAATAATAAACAACCTCAAAATAAACCAGGACTCTTATAAAAAAAAAACAATAAAAATAATTACAATTTAAACATTAAAAACAAAAAATAAATAATTGTATGTATCATTACTCCCAGCTGCTTGTAAAAAAAAAAAAATAAAAACAACAAGACTATAAAATGCACTTTTACAACTAACACATCAAAATGTAAACATAATAAAATCAAATGATATAAATCATAATTCATCAACAGTAAAGCATGAAGTTTTGATAGCTCTGAAAGTGTAAGAGATGGAACCATCTCCTAATCCAAACCTTTTAAAATGATAATTAACACTATTTTATGCACAAAAGTAACATTAAAAAAAGTACTTACCAACTAAATCTGTGCCATCAGAGTTTATGGAGTGGGGCTGGTTGCTATCAAGAATTGGGCCATATTCAGATGTGACCATCCTCCTCCTGTAGTAAAGTAAAAGTAAAAAATATTGAACTAAGGCTTCATTTTAAGCAACCTGACTGAAATGGTCTGTTTGATCCTGGATTGATGTGTGGACCCACCATAAACCAACTCTATCTATATGCAGATTTCAAACAACAATTATGTATACATAAATTCATCCTTCAAACTGTAGGCCTATATTTGATTAAACCTGCGTGTTTATGCTTAATAATTAATGGAAATTAGCAGGGACCAGGGCAACACAACAGCATACTAATGTTTAACACACAATACAAATTCTATATTTATGTTCAGCGTGTTATTCAAAAATGTAATATATTGTCTTTCTTTCTTGGTTTCAAATGCTCCAATAAATATGCAGATTTTTCCAAACAATTTTGTCTGAACCATTGCCACTTTAAGCATACAAAATGTACAACAGCTTGTGCATGTTCCCATAAACTACCATTTATGGCAAAATACACTATGCAATTTACTAATCAAATAAATCCCTTCTGCAATGTCACAGATTATTGAGGAACTTTCCCTTCTAATTCCATTGATTAGTGCATGTTTAGGTCAGTTACCTGTAACACCACGCCCCCAGCACAACTCCAAAGAAGATGATGAGGAAGGCTATATAAGAACACCACATGATGACGGTCATGGCATCCAGGCCAAGGATGGTCCAGGGTGGAAGGACTGAGGGGGCCACAGGTGTGGGGCCACACGCTTGACTGCAGTCTTGACATGAGCAGGGCCCCGAGCCGTCATCCAGAGACTGAGTACAGTTAAACGTCTCGTTGCTCATGGGAGTCATGCCTTCGATGGGTTCATCTGGGGAGACCAAATATTTTTAAGACCCATATTATACACTTTCAGCACTGAAACCGATTTGTCAAGAGTCTTTAAATGCTTTCAAGTACACTAAGCAGATTTTTAGTCACATTTTAGTTTAAAAGCAATAAAATGAGTGGACTACAAGAAACAGTTCTGCAGCTTTTATGAGTTCAATCTCAGCAAAGTGTCTTCTGATTCTGAAAGTGTTTGTGTACCTGTGAAATCCGGGTCAATAGCAAAGGGGACTTGGCCATTGTTGATATCGAACATGTACTGGATCCAGTTGCTGGGAGTGCACTGGCTAGCGTCTCTCCCGCACAGCAGACTGAGGGCTTTGACATTGGTGGAGGGGGCCTGAACGTCACTGCAGGCGTTAAACATGGCTGCAGAGAGACATACAGGTTTCAACAGCAAGCAGGAACAGACTACAGAATGCTTTGAAGTCCTGATATGACCTGCTTTTAATACTGGACGAATAATAATAATAATAATATATACCAATAATACAAATAGAAAAACAAGTCTATCGATTAAAAAATACATAATTATTATTTTTTAATTTAATAATAATAATAATAATAATAATATCTATTATTATTATTGGTATCACTATAGAAATAATTGTGTCAACAATAAGCAAGTAATACATTATTAACAAATAATGAAACATTATTAATGTTTGTTAGTAGTAGAAGCATTACAAATTAGGGGATGTTTACCAATATTAAAGTTAATAAATCCCTATTCCCAAGAAATACTTCTAACTAACATATGTCTTAAATCAATAAGAAATGCTTTAAAAAGTTCAAAGAATAATAATAATAATTATTAAAATTAAATAAAAAAAACTACCTATGTGTTCCTAATGTGTTTTAAATGAAGGTACCACTGTGGTACCACATGGTCTGTTTACCATTTCTGAATTTAGGGGTTCACATTCACATAAGTCACTTCTGAATCAAGTATCTGAAGTAGAGCCCTGCACGGGCCTCACATTTAGGCCCGTCCCCGGCCCGAGACGCTCAGGCCCTAGCCCGGCCCGTGTCTGACAGCTTATCAGAATTACCGTCCCGAGTCCGACCCGAGGCTGCCTTTTTTTTTTTTTTTAAACGGCTCATGTTTCAGCTATTAAAATGGTTCAGTTTTGTATGTAATGGTAGAGTGATTATATTTCGTTTAGTTTTTTTATTAAAACTTAATTTAGAAAAACGCTTGGAGCATTTTTGGTTCGTTAAATACGTTTTTTTCTTTCTTAAAGTAACGACCAAGCGGCCAGCGGCAGACTGATCATAGCTTATGTTTGATCAATTTAGCCTTCTAAAATCATCACGACTTGCCCAAAATAAAATCTATAGATATATAGATCACAGACATGATAAATATATCTATAGAAAGCGTTAAATTACTACTTAACGAAATAAATCAAAAACAAACTTTTTCATTATAATCATAATCCGTGATGCACTTCTCTAGGTGTGTCTAATGAAGAGATAGCGAATAGGATTTATCTCATCTTTGCGACACTAATCTCCTTACTGGACACATTCATGGTAATTACTTTTGCTGGGGGTTGCGCAAGCTTTAGTCATTGGCGTTGAACGCAGAAGCCTTTAGGTGCGCTGACTCTAAACACCGTCGAGCCGCTCTCAGTGGTGCATACGGACTCGTGTTGTTTCCACCAGAGCGACAATTTTTTTCATCATAATTGGGATGTCAAAATATAAAATAATGATAAGCGTAAAACAGGCCTGAGGCCCGGCCCGCGTCTGAATTATGATGTGAAAATTGGCCCGAAGCCCGGCCCTAGAGACGTAAAAAAAAACATTGGGGCCCATCGGGCCCGGGTCCAAATGCAGGGCTCTAATCTGAAGCATCAGTACATTTGTGATCTTCTCCTCTAATCACTGTTCCTCACCATTGGCAAAGGTCTGGCTGATAAAGTAGGACACCTTGTCCACATTAGTTTTGCTTTCGTTAAATGCAGAGAACTGTGTGGAATTGACGAAATCACTCTGTCTGGGACTGCAGGTAAGCTCGCAGAACAGGGTCATGAAGTTGAAGAAACATGCTGGACACCTGTCACACAAAAACAGAAACAACTTACAGCTTCTATGAAGTGCATGTTATATTACTGCCATAAACCGGGAGAGTCTCCCACTGTAAGCTGTGTCAGACAAACACATGTTATTTGATTTTAACTGAAAACATGACTTGGATTAATATATAATCTGCTCGGGACTCAATAATGGGTCAAAGTTCTTATGCCACACAACTATCTTAAAATACATCTTTATAGATATAGATCAGTCATACCTGGACAGGTACTGAAGGGGGATCTGAATATTGTTTTTCAGCGTCTTGAGCTGTTGGGTGTCACAGCAAACTTGGTTGTCCCCGTAGACCAGTCCTGGGCACAGCTCCTGCAAACAGTGTGAGAGGTCACACAAGTGATTTTGATTTCAAAGAAATCATTCCCTTATTAAAAAGCAAAATATAATTTATTTCAAATAGATTCTGGTCAATTTGAGTCAGGAAAATAGAAACAATAAATGCTGTATACTTAAAAGACCTTTCTATTTGAATCAGATTTTAGAAAATCTAAATTAATTGAAAACAATTAAAATGTAATAATACTGTATTACAGCAATGAGAATCACCATGAATATGAAAACAATAGGATTGGTCAGTCTATACAAAAAAAAGGGAAAAGTCATCCTGATGCATAACACAAATTTCTAATTTATATAAAATTAACTTTAAAAACATAATATTTAAAAATTACGACTCATAAAACATTCTCTGTTACTTTAGATTTTGGGGTAAAACAGGACCTGGACAAATGTTTGTGGTCGCTTTTGATGACAATTCAAATAAACAAATAAATCCTACTTGATTCTAACTATTTTTAAGGTTCTCCCGTTTTTGAGACAAACAGTCTAAAACCAGACCCCCATTTTGCAATTCTGTTTGGTTGCACTAATGGCATAGAAATGACACACTTCACTTATCGTTGTATGTGCATTTAAAGAATGCACCTTAAAAGTACAGGAAACACAAAGTGTGACAATATCACCCATGACTGAAAAGTGTCTGCTCATACTGAATTCTTCAAACACTGAATCAGATTGATTTATTTATTTTTAGTTTTTCACTTTTCTATTTTTTTCATCACTTTTTAACACCATGTCAGCATCAAGCCTATTTTCATGGCGATCTCTGAATAAATTACACGATGTATACAATTAACAAAAAGTTTTAAAAGACATTTCAAATCTACACTAGACAAAAATTCTAAAATGCATTCAGGTGAAACATTTTTAAATAAATCAGTTAAACACCTCTGAATAAAACCATTGTGTATTTACATTAAAAACAGTACGATCCAAAATGCTTCATGGTCATTTTAGTTTGCCAAGTAAGTGATGCATGATGTGGTTCTTCATATTTTACTAAATATCCACGTGCTAGTGTTGTATGACCTAAAAGACACCTTGTAAAAACAACTTGGTCATACCTAGATTTAAAATTAGTACAAATTTATTTCTCTTACACTAGGATTTGTTTCATACAGCTTATTTCCGTGACATTCATCCCATTCCATCTGCCACATGCCATTAACGTAAGAGTTTATCACAGGTTTGACATCACAGAAAAGAATTTGACACTGAAATATTCTGGTTGAGGGCCTCTTTTCATTGATTCAGATCTCTTACTGTGTAGACTAGAGTATTTGTCATTGTGAAGTTTGACACGCGAGATAACAGAAATAATCCTCTTTTCTAAAGGTCAAGGAGAAGTTATGTTAAAGGGATTTGAAATAAAAAAGTCATACAGGTTTGGAAAGACAGGGTGGATAAATAATGACACAGAATTCTCATTTTTAGGTGAACTCTCTCATCTAAACACTATGAATCGTCTTGAACAGCAGACTAGTGGTTCTAAGGGGGCATGGTCTCTTACCTGTAGCAGGTCCTGTCCTTCCTGGTCTGGTAAAGGTATAGGTGGGCCTGTGTAATTACAGTTTAACTTCTTCTCTGGAATGTTAGGGGAATTACCACATTCACCATACCAGATACAGTGCTGGCCATGCACCTGAGAGGACACACATGAGAAAACAATTCAATACAATTTTTTATTTTCAGTCGCTGAACCTATTTCTCAATACTTATGTCAGCTTTTAATAACTCTTCACACAGAGCGAGCACAATGGCAGTGTATGTGGGTGAATCTATGATACATGAACCACTACAACTTTCAAATTACATTATTATTATTTTTTTCACTTCATGCTACCTTTTGTTAGTGGTGGTGGTGTAGTAGACATTGTTTTATAAAGTGCAAATAGCTTTGAAAAAGTGACCCAAGTTATATAAAAATGTCTACTGTATAACAAAAAAACTGTAATCTTTCAGATCATCATCTCTCTGCTCTGAACATCTGTTTAGCATGATATGTAACCACAGATGTTTAAAATTAAATGTTCCTCAAAATCAGGTTCCTTCCCTTTTTCAGTTGTATTTATCTGGGTTACTTTCAAGACACCAGACCTTGTTGTCCTCCTTGAGACTTACACTTAATATCCTAGATAAAATAAATAAATCCCTCAAAACTCAAGTTACCACGTCATTAAACCAGAATAGCATCTCAGTGAAACCAGAGAAGTGTACATTCCTCAGCTATTTCAACACTTTTGCTGTCATGTGACCACAATTCACAGACACGTGCTCTGCATTCAGATGAACCGTGTTTCCCAATCAGTCGATTTTCAATTAATGCAGACGCTAAAAGCGACTCAAATTAAAGTGATTAATCAAGAGGCAAACAGACAGAGGAAGTGACATACTGCAAATTACAAGCTAGCAAAGGGCAGGAGAGAAAGATAAAAATGAAGATATAGAGAAAAGAAAAAAAGATAGAAAAAGGATTTTTTTTTTTTTAGATGAAGTCAACAGTGTTGAAAGAGATAGTTTTCAATTTGAATTGACAGGATAATTCCGGATGGGAAGATAAACAGCACAAAGTGTTACCTCTCTGTGAACCAGGGCGTCAAGCATTTAGATGTAGATTTGTAATAGTGAGTGGATATAGGAGGGTACCGAATAACTCAGTGTCAAGCTTTAGCCAGTGTAAGGAGACAAAGAGAGGTGTGCTGGGCTCGTTGAACCAGTCGAGCCGCTCCACTTTGTAGAGTTTGATTGTGTTTGATGGAAGTCAACCAGAAGAAATCTGAAAACAAAAGAGCGTGCTCTGTCAGAAAGGGCTGTCTTTCTGATGTTGTGAAGTGCATGCAAGATGACTGAGCTCTTTGCTTCAAAGTTACACCAAGTCACCAAAGCTGAAGGGTATTGTTGATGAACTCTTACGCAGGTTGGAAAAGACAAGAAGCTCATTTTGCCAGGTATGTAGGTGATGTTCATTGCCGAATTTGCCAGGCATTCCCGTTTGGTCAACAACAATGTTATGTAAACAGCACAAAGTGTTACAAAGACGACAATAACTGCAAGCTTTTGCCAGTCTCCACTCATCTGAAAACAAAAGAGCGTGACTGTGCATGTGACTGAGGCTTGTGTCATCTCTTACGCAGGAAATCATTTTTATCATTCCTTTTTCCCGTTTGGTCTGTTATGTTGGACGACAGCAAGGCCAAAGTTATGACTCACTTATTGACATGAAAACTACGAGTAGGCTAGACCTGATAAATTCAGAAACATTGCACAGATCATTCACATGAGAAATCCCTTACAAAACAAAGGATTACACTTTATTGTAGAGACCAATTCTTGCATATTACTTGCACACTGACTGTTTATTAGTACTTATAAAGCACATTTAATGCCTTATTCTGCATTGCCTTAAACTGCATTGCTTTATAACTATAGGACAGGATGAGCTAAATAAACTTATCACAGCATCTAAACCAACAACATGTTTATTAGATCCTGTACCCACTAAATTACTGAAAGAGTTGATACCTGTAGCAGAAGAACCGCTTCTCAATATTATTAACTCCTCGTTATCGTTATCTTTAGTCACGTCCCTAAACCATTCAAGCTGGCGTTATTAAGCCTCTTATTAAGAAACCAAAACTAGATCCTAGTGAACTGGCAAATTATATGCCCATTTCAAATCTTCCTTTTATGTCAAAAAAATTTAGAAAACGTAGTGTCTGCTCAATTGTGCTCCTTCTTGCTAAAATTATCTATGAAGAATTTCAGTCAGGTTTTAGGCCCCACCATAGCACAGAAACTGCACTTGTTAAAATTACAAATGACTTACTTCTTGCGTCAGACAAAGGCTGCATCTCATTGCTAGTTTTACTTGATCTTAGTGCTGCGTTCGACACTATAGATCATGACATACTGATAGATCGATTACAAAACTATACAGGTATTCAAGGGCAGGCTTTAAGATGGTTTAGATCCTACCTGTCCGATCGCTACCAATTTGTTTATTTAAACGGGGAGGCATCTCAATTAACACCAGTAAAGTATGGAGTACCACAAGGATCTGTCCTAGGTCATTTTATCTGTCCTAGGGTGATTAACATCCCGTGGCAACTAGGAATTACACAAGCTTCAGTCTGGATCCAACCCTTAAATGATCTGAGATGACCGAACACCTGAGAAGAGACGATGACAACCCCTCGGAGGACCTCAGAGGAAGCCAACCATCAGCGATTATACTGAATTAACCAAATTTTGCCAAAAGTTATAAACAATATAAATCTATTTTAGAAACTTAATTTCCTGTGAAGTTGCTTTGCAACGATTGTATCGTAAAAAGCGCTACACAAATAATCTTGAATTGAATTGAATTATTCTGCATGACCATATTCTAGATCCATTAATCATACCCCATAGCTAAACTTAACAACTGCCTTACTAACTATTGATAAGCAGCAAATTATGAGTTTATTGAGGCAAAAGTCATAGTTAATAGAGAGACTTGGACCTTAAAATAAAGCGTGACCAAACAAAGATCTCTGAAAACCTGCAACACCACATACAACTTGAAAACAATAGATTTGATTTTACCTCTATACAAGGAACCTGATCATACTATTAGAGAAACTGACTAACAGTACCCCTCGGTCAAAACGAGATTGGGACAAATATACAGACTGAATCATACCCTTGGTGACCAAACAAAGATCTCTGAAAACCTGCATTAATCACATCCATTAATCTACCCTTGGCATAAAATGTGTCACTGACTGTTTTCTATTCTAAGATTGGATTAATACGTCAGTCAGTCAAAAATTAGTGTTTTCTATTCTAAGACCTAACATCTTTAATCCAGGTCACTACTAAATCTATTTTAACAGAGCGCCATTCTAATTTTCTATTAAATTACTAAGTAACCAGTATAAATTATGTACCAATGTATAGATCGCTCTTTCTCTTTCCACTTGCTGGAAATTCAGGGTGCAGGTGAAGGTGATGTGTGTGTGTGTGTGTGTGTGTGTGTGTGTGTGTGTGTGTGAGAGATACCTCCTAGACACAGCGCTGCACTTTTCCTAATTTTGCTTTTGTGTGACAAAAACAAAATAGTTTTGGTATGCTGTTTGATTATCTATTTTAATTTTAACGTTACATAAATTATGCTTTAGTTCCAACAACTGTCCATATATATATATATATCTGTTTTGGCTTAGTGTCCATTTTTACACTCATACCTTTGGTGAATTTAGAAATGGTTGTATGCGTCAGGAACTAACAACCATAGTTATTTAAGAGCTGACTGTTGATGCTTACTTAACAAAGAGTCCATTCGTAGCACTTGTTTTAGAGTGTTCAACAGGCTACATTTTTTTAAGATTAGTCAAATAGTGGAGATTAGGTCTGTGTTCCAATAAAAAATCCACTATCGACCTCTAGAACTAACAACCATAGTTAGCTAACGATGCTTTTGGATTAGTCAAATAATTAGTCTGTCTGTTTTGAAGAAAAGGTATGGCTGATTTTGAAGTGCTCTGAAATCTATGAGTGCTTTTTGATAAGATGCATGTTGTATTTTCAAATATTTATTGAATAATCTTTACAAGGTGTGAAATAAACACACTGGCAATTTAAGTGCATTATTTTGCATTTAATTTGACTATAATTTTGATTCATTACTATGAATTATTGATTATTTAAAATATTTTGAATGATTCCAAAATACTGATATATCTGAATATGCCAACCCCACCCACAAATTGTTTAAATGATAAATAAGACCACATTTAAGACATGATTTATGCAAAAAATTGTTATTTGACAACATTATTTTCTATCTGACTGTTTTGACATTTCAACAGATGAAACATATGCAATGTTGTTAGTCGAGACTAGCACACTTGAGTCTGAGACATGAACAAGTCTTGGATTTGTGTTGACAGTTTGTAAGAAAATGAAAGAAGCAGGACGTGCAGCCAATATCAGTGAATTACCTCTGAATATGTTGAACGGATTCATTTAAAATTACTCATTGACACCCTAACCTAATTGATTTTTTGCAGTGTTGTAACCTGTTTGGTCTCAATGTCCAGGAATCAATGTTTAGTCCAAACAAATCTTCTGTCTAAACTTTGAGGGTAGGTTTGTTTTTTCCTGAGTCACTGCTTATTTTTAGGACAGGTCTTTCAGTACTTATTTTGACAAGTCCAAGGGTATTTCTGGATTAGAAGCGAAAGCAGTTTCACAAATCGTAAAGCTTTAAAAATTGATAATCTATTAGAAAGCTGATGATATTATCTGCAGTCAGAAATAGGAAGGCCAAACAAATGAGCTCAGCTTGAATCACTTGGTTACCAAACACTACGATGTTTATCTTAGGTTACTAAGTGAGCAAACATAGTCTGACTTCGCAGTCATTCACATGAGCCACCACTAAATGATGAAAGAAAATTGATTTATTGGGATTAAAGGTTTCAGATTAGACGTGACACATTAAGAATTGGGTCAAACAGAGAATGTGGCATTTTAAACAACATGAGATTAGACTTGGACATCATTCGCAAAGAAACGGTCCCACAAAATTCAAATGCATACTGTTTTATTGATGGAAAAGTTTAATGAAAACAGAAGCACATTTACTTGAACTTCAACGGATAATCCCCTTTCTGCATCTATTTCCAGTCAACATGGAAGCGTTGTTGAATCTCAAAACCCAGTGAGCTAACTTACCAGCCTATACAGCACTTTTTGGCCATCACAAAGCTTAAATTAACTTAAAAAATTCGGAACGCGCCCAAAACAAGCTGCCTAGACAGGTGGCTCAATGGGTTTCGGGAGTCATCCAGTGTGTCGTAATGCAAAGGCACGTTTGACTCCTCCTAACCCGAAGCCGCTTAACAGAACCATCCTTTAAAAACACCACAACAGCAGTCCTAGTCTGCTAAAAGCTGATCTTGCATGTTAGATCACGTGCAGCCATGTAAATCTGCAAAGACTGACAGATGATTCACATGATGTAGCAAATCATATTTCCCCCTCTGTCCACAGCTGGAGTTTAACAAGAAGAAAAGAGCCCGTTTCGCACTGTTAACGACACAGATACATGACATGCTTTTAAAGCCAAGCCCTTTGACTTAAAAATACACATCACCGCTTTTGGGATTTGAAGAGACATGATCTGACAACTCTTGAAAACTGTCAGGCGGGTTGAAGTTTGTGCTAGGCTACAAATAGATACGTAAGTTACACTAGTTACAGTCACAACAACAAATAACCGCCACACTTACCCACTGTGATAATAAACTTATGGTCCATAAAAGACAGAAAAGCTGTTTTCTCCCCGGTAGAAGCATCGCTCCTCTGACTCCAGAGCTCTTCTCTAGAGTAACTCTCATCTGTTGTGTTGAAGCTCTCTTATTTCCTGTTATCAAACACAGTCCTGCCTTCCTCTGACTGGATATTCGTGGAATTCCGTTACTGCCACCTACCGGTGTAGAGTGTGTAATGCAGAGCCACTGAGAGACTCACAGGCTCTTGTTTAATGTAGCATTGACATCTAGAGGAGGAGTCTGAGAACTGCACCTAATATGGCGACAGCGTGGCTCATGAATGGTAATTAGCAACGTGACGTTTATCAAGCAAGCCTAGATGATTTGCTGAAAGGCTTATGTTACGACTGGACGCGTGATTGATAATATTAATATTCATGAGCCAAGCCTGTTCCGTAGAATACGTCATGTTTTGAAACTATGTGCTAAAGTATTGAGCCATGTATTTTACTTTCAAGAAGATTCAAATCTATATTAAATCTTTATCTACCTCCAGTAAAAAAGGCAACTCAAACTTTGAATATAAGCCCACTTTTTGGTGTTTTTTGTATAATTATATTTTTCATTTAATAATTAATATATGTTTTTGTAGGAAAGATTGTTATGTTTATAGTTATGTGATCAGTTTTTTCTCATGTATTTACTTATTTTAATGTTCTCTCTCTCTCTCTCTCGAATTGTAATTGCCATGTATTGTTTGGCCATCCTTGAATCCCTGGCTTTTTTCCTTGGTATTTTTTTTTTACATTTGTATTTCCTTAGAAAGTGTTTATTAAAAAAGGTTAGAATAGCCTAGTCTACCCATAAAATGACAACTTTAATAATTTAAATAAACTATTAACTGATTTTATATTACATTTTTGATTATTTTAGCTATCATGATGATTTATGTTTTTAGAGGTTACTATTTTAATGACTCAAGATGATTTGACAGGAAATGTTTTTAGAGGTTATTTTATTTTAATGACTCAAGGAGTTACACTGACAGGATGTTTTAAAAGTTCATTTAAACAGATGTTTTATTCAAAGCTATCTGGTTTTTAATAATGTTCTCAAAACATCAGCACAGAAAAAATTATACATCATCCATGGAACTTTTTCTGAAAGTTTTAGTTGGATGTTTGCATAATATTTTTAAATGTTACTATTTATTTTAGAACATTTAGAGAACATTCAAAAGTAACAATCCCACAATGTTTGCAAACGTATATCGTGAATATTCCTTTAAAGTTTGTATAACCAAAATTAATAAATAAATAACATATACATACACAAAAAACACATTTTGAAAGTTCCGAAAAAAACCAAATAAACATTTTCAAAACTTGAAACGTTAGCAAACATTCTTAAAGCATAAGTTTGTTAGCTGGGTCTAAGCCATCAAAGCATTGCTTCTTTAACCTCGTCTCTTATTCACATGTTTGTGATCATGAAAGTGGGTGATATGCATAACTGTTGAGTTCAATCATGACTTTTGATTAGAAGTAATGATTAAAACAGCTTTGATGAAATTAGCCCTTATTAGATAGGAACTGAATGTATCACACACAATTAACAAATACAGATCAACTCTTATAAAACAAGTCTTTATTGATTTTACTTCTTATATAACAAAGGACAAGAAAGAACATTGTCACCATATTTTGAAAGCAAATGCACATTTTCAAAGGAATTATAAAAGCAAGAAAGATAATGAATTTAAGATAACCAACCACATTACTTTGTTTTGTGCAACATAGCCATCATAGAGATCAAGATATGTTCTGTCTGTGAGATATGTGTCGGATTCATTGAGTTACTATTACAAAGTCAAGTATGTACAGGAAGGAGAAAACACATGGACGAACAAACAGAAATGGAATATATGAGTGACCCCATATGTGGCTTTTATGACAATGGATAAAATACTCTGTTAGATACAATAATGCAAATGTCAGGCATATATTACAGTTCTGTACAAGTACCAGTCATATGTTGGCCTTTGGGCGAAGCTGAATCTATCCATGCACAGATCATCGTCACAGCCCTGTCCACACAGCCAACATTTCCAGCAAAAACATCAACTCAAATTTGACTTTCATTCACAGCAGAGAGGAATTAAACAACCTCTGAGTTCAGCTTTCATAGTGTTTCCGAAAAGTATTTGGACACATGAGCCACTATTAAAGATGTGTAAATGAATTTGCATTAGCCTGTACAACACAGTGTTAAAACAAAGGGCATTTAATGTACACAAATATATCGCAAACACATGTTTATTAGGTGTTTGAAGTATGAAGTAGTAGATACACTACATTTCAAATGTTTGGGATCTGTAATATGTTTTTTTTTTTTTGAAATAAGTCTCTTATGCTCACCAAGGCTGCACTTATTTGATGAAAAATACAGTAAAAACAGTAATTTTGTAATTAAGAAACATTGTATTAATAGTATTATTATTATTATTATTATTTATTATTGAATTAATGCTGAAAACAGTTTTTGTTGCTTATTTTTGTAATTCTTTAATGAAAGTTACTTTTTTGTAACAATGTTAAAGTCTTAACTGTCACTTTGGATCACTTTCAACTTTGCTGAATAAAAATGACAAATATATTTCTTACTGAATCCAACGTTTTTGAAGATGTCATTTAGTTGAATATTTCGTATCTAATGCAATGGATTTTTAAAAGTGACTTAAGTGTCCAAATACTGTGGTGCAACTATATCTTTAAAAGTTTCATGATTACAGACACTATTAGTACAATGGTGTAACTTGTTTGCTCATTTCAAACATTATTAACATGACTGAAACCAGATGACTTTACATGTGTGTCGACAAGCTTGTTTCATGATATGCATTTTCAGCACACCAGTGTGTTTCCACTGGCATCGACGTGGGATTCATATCCTGTTGTCATTCATAGCCAATTGTGACATTTGGAGAGAGTCACAGTTGCTCGATCCGACCAAGTCTAGCTCAGAACAAAACAAGCATATTTGAAAGGTAGCCCAGGTTATGAAAAGCTCGTTCTGTCCTTGACGGCAGGCATACCTGTCTGACAACTCGGCAAAATGTTTGCTTGCGTATCCGCTATAAATAGATATCCTTCCATCTTTATCTTCTGTAAAGTGGCTCATTTTAACAGTTACTTGTCTCCATAATGTGCTAGTGCACTTCCAGCCCCATGTATTCGGCATTTTCCGCAGCCGGCAAGTGGCCGTTAGTGTGTGTTTTGAGCTCCAGGGGGCAGAAGTCCTGCTGGTAGTCTGGGTTGTTCATGCTGTTCTGGGGGTTGAAGCCCTGTACGCTGAAGAACGGCTGTCTGGAGAGGAGCTGCGTGTGGGACGTGTTCAGATACTCAGGTGGGGCGGTAGCAGCAGCAGCAGCAGCGGGGCTCTTAAAGCAGTTCAGATACTCTTCCTCAGTTTCGTCCAGCGGTGATGAAGAGTGCGGAAGTGTGCGGGGGGGTCCAGGGTGTTGGTATATTGGGTTGGTCATGCTGGACATTAATGATTCATTCTGGTTGATATATTCTGGGAAAGAGGACAATATGGGGTTAAATACACAATTTATTCTATCAATTATTTTAATTAGCAGTTAATATTGGGGGTATCAGCATCTAATAAAGTTACTGGCACCTAAATTCATTTAATTACCCTTACGACATTCCAAACCTACGCAGGCTCTTAAGGAAAGTGGTGATGAAAAAGAATGAGACGGACAAATGATATGACAATGCTTTTGTGTTTACTCATTCAAAAGCTTTATGATCCCCCCAGAACCTTTGTGTTTGCATCCAAAAGTTTTGTGAATGCCTGAAAACGTCATGCTAACTGGAGAAAGATTTGTGAGGGTCCGAGAAATATTGTGTTTGCTCAAATAACATTTGCCTTTTCCAGAGAAACTCTTTTCAGGTTGCTTGCAAAATTTTTGCGTTTCCCCCCAAAAATTGTGTTTGCTTGCAAAAGTTACTGAATGCAAAAAGTCTTAAAAAAAAACTCCAACCTGTGCTCGTACCATTCCATCCTGGAGCGGGCTGGAAGTCTCCCTCGTGGAAGCGTTCTGTCGGATCTGGGATGTAACGCAGAACCATGCTGTTCTCCCTTCCTGGGAAACCATTCTGAGAGAAAATAAAAGAATAGTACTTAGCAAGTGTCATCAAGGTTAAACCGGTTTCATTTCCTGTAATTGTCAATAGGTGACTGGCTAGAAGATTACAAAAGCACAGCTGGGTACAGTTGCGTAACAAGTTGACCTTTGCATTACATTTCATTTTTATATTGTGGGTGTTTCTTCAGCTATGCAAATTTTTATGTTCAGGTTGATCAATTCTTATAAAAAATATCATGTACTTTGACCCAAAATATGAAAATACATCATAAAAATTTTTCTAAAACTACCATAATTTGAACAGATAATGTCAATATTTATTGTCTTAAAAATATTTATGGAAATTTTCACACAAATACAATTCTGACTCTCAGTTGTGGGATGATTTACAAAATATCTAGTTTACTAGATACTAAATATCATTAACGGTATTTTATTGTGTGCAATTTACAATTTATACTTTTGTCAAATGTTATATATAAAAAAGCAAACAATGCATTTAGGATACAAAAAATAATAAATCACAATAATTAGAAAAACGTATAAAATGTAATTTCCTCCATGCCATTTACACCAAAGATGTCCTGGTTTCAGTACATTTGTTCATATTAGCAATAAAAAATAAATAACAATTGCACGAGAAATTATTTTAAGTGGCAACTAGTTAAAGAAACACCATAGTGTTTTAAATCTGAAATGCACATGCTATAACAACTGCTACTGCAGTCTTAAAATCTATTAGATTTTCTCCTGTTTACTTATTTATTTATTTGTTGGTTGTGCAAGTTATTAGTTAGCAATGTGATACTGTCTTGATGTCTGACGTTTTAGGCTTTTCTTGATGGTTTTTGATGGTGATCTATTTTTGTTTTGAATTATGGAGTTCCTCAGGGCTCCATTTTGGCCCCTGTTCTTTTCTCATTATAAATGCCTCCTTTGGGTTCTATTTTTATGAAGCATGGGGTGTTATTTCATTTCTATGCAGATGACACCCACATGTATCTGCCCTTGAAGCACAATGATAAGAAAAGGTTCAAGTTCCTTTAGCCGTGTGCCTTTCTTATATCAAGTCATGGTTTTCTTAATTTTGTCATTTATTTACTTGCTCTTAATGAGAGCAAAACAGAGGTTATTGTGTTTGCACTTCCAGGCCTTTGCAGGTGTATGATTGTGACTTGGGAGATTTGGTCTCCTACATGTAAAACAAATATTGGGTGTTATTTTTGATTCTGCACTCATATTTGAAAAACAGATAAATGCTGCAGTTAAATAATTTGTTCACTTAAAATTGCTAAGGCTAAGAGTTTCTTAGCTTTTGAAAAGTTTGAGAGACTGATACAACTCGACTTGACTACTGCAATTCTATTTCTGTTGGAATAAGTCAATCTATCAATTGTCTTCAAATAGTTCAAAATGCAGCTGCCAGATTCCAGACTGGCACTTGGAAATTTAATCATATCTCCCCTATATTATTTTCAGTAACACTTTATTTTAGGATCTCTTAACTAGTTGCTTATATCATGCATATTACTAGAATATTAGCCATTTATTAGTACTAATTAAGCACATGTTAATGCCTTATTCTACATGACCTTATTCTACATCCCTAATCCTACCCAATACCTAAACTTAACAACTACCGTACTAAATATTAATAAGCAGCAAATTAGGAATTTATTGAGGGAAGAGTCGTTGTTAATAGTGAATAAGTGTTCCCTATTCTAAAGTGTTACCTTATGTTCTCTGCTGTTCCATTACAGAATAGATTTCTGTATAGATCTCTCTGACCTTCTGAACTGTGAAATAGTCTTCTGGTTTCCCCCTGATTAGTCTAATCTGAATCAGAATTTAAATCTATATGAAAAGCCTATCATTTTACCCAAACGTATAACTGCTCCTACAGTCTATGGTGAATCAATTAGTTGATGTTGTTGATGTCTCCTCCCTTTATTGCATTGCTGCATATTAAGAGTATACACACTTTTTATGTTTTTAACATTTATTTCAGTATGGTTTGTACAGCACAGTGGCTATCTACTGTTGTTTTTACTTGTGCTTTATAAATAAAATGCGATTTCATTTGATTTTATATGAGTGACTTACCCCGTTTCTGCCATTACAGTTCCCAATACTGCTGTTGAGACTCTGAAACAAAACAAAAGTAACCATGTGTTTATTATAAACTCTTTAAAAACAAGTATATATTTGTAACATAAACCAAATACTGTTGTGAAATAAATTACTGTTTTTTTCAATAAACAGTGCAAATAGGTATTGAATGCTTGATTGAACTTTATTGGTGATTCTAATAACGCAACCCCAACTGAGTGCAGCATTATTGTATACACTTATCCTAATAACTTGCATATACATTGCAAAGCCATTAAAATAACTAATTGTAATGAACACATTTTAATATTGAAGGGGTAATGAAACATTTAGCTGAACTTATATATTTTCCTTTTGAAGACCCCTGTGATAGGGTTGTAGTACTAACATGTAAGGTAATGTATTTTTTGCACTTTTTGTGTTATTTCTAGTCGCTGTTTGTACTATGGTTAATCCATTCAACTGACATAAAAAGATGATTACTGAGGACTGGATAAATCTTTGTATTCAACACCACGTGCACAAAACAGGCCTGTACCTGAACAGAAGCCAGCCTTATTGAGGCTCCTGGACCATAACAAAACCTAGTCAGCAGTTCAGGAAAGCATGTCGTAGATTTTCTTTTGCTAAACACGTTCATAAAATACAAGGAACTAGGGGAAAAAAACACGCTAAATAAGCTACCATCTGTCAGAGAAACTACAGCCTTAAATGGCTATGCCTCAATGACTGTGTTATATAAGAATCCGTCTGAGCTCAAGGCCTTCGTTCTGCCAAAAAAATTGTAACAAGTGTTGCCCGTGAAAGCAATCAGACTTGAAAGGCTGAAGGAGCTTTGCACACACTTAGCAGCAGGCGCGAGTCCAGGAAACACTCAGAACGCTGAGGCCTGGCGAGTCCTCTTGGACAGACATGCTTTGCTTTTCTGCTGCAGAACGGTCATTAATCAGGAGGCAGCTGGGAGGAAGCGGGGGAGAAGGTGAAGAGACAGAAGGACAGCGGAACAGGAAGTGGGTGAAGGAGACTAGGTCAGAAGAAGACGAAAATCAGGCCAGGTACATACGCCTCTGCAATGTGAACTTTCTGTCCTTTTGAGTGAAAGCACACAACACTTTCATCAGATTTGATATCGCCTCCAGTCACTGCATTACTGGAAAGGACTGTTCAGCTGTGACAGATGTTTTAAGATGGGCTGTCCATACAGCTATTGCATTCATTTGGCATGTAGTATGTAATTTAGTATAAATTATAGTATATATATATTGTGCTGTCAAAAGATTAATCATGATTAATCGCATCCAAAATAAAAGTTTTTTTTTGCATAATATATGTGTGTGTTCTGAGACTATTTATTATGTATGTATATATAAAATACACATACATACAGGATATATTTAGAAAATATTTACATGTCTATATTTATATAATTTATATTATAAACATATATATATATATATATATATATATATAAACATAACCTATTTTTCTGAAATATATACATGCATGCATGTGTATTTATATATACACAATAAATATACACAGCACACATACATATATAATGTAAACATAAACTTATATTTTGGATGCGATTAATCGCAATTAATCGTTTGACAGCACTAATACATATATACTGTGTGTATATATATATATATATACACACACAATATATCAGTTATAGGCCAATATTTAGGATTTCTTCACTTATTGGCATTGCAAAGTATTGGATGTATATTCGCATAATACTTTAATTATGATTCTGTGATGACTAAATTAACTTAATTTTGTAACTATTGATTTTATTTATTTTGAATTTTTTAAACAAAATAGTAAACATTTTAATATTGGTCATTTAAGGTAGCAAGGCTGCATTTACATGATCAAAAACAGTAAAAACAGTAATTGTAAAATTTACTATAACTGATTTCAATTTGAAGAAATTTTAAAGGGTAATTTAAATTTCAGTGTCACACGATGCTTCAGAAATCATTCTAGGATTTCTATGATGATATTCTATGAAACATGTCTCATCATCAGTGTTGAAAACATTGTGCTGCTTAATATTTTTTGGGGTGTATTTTCATGATTTCTTTATTAATAGAAAGTTCAAAAGTACAGCATTTATTTGAAATATATGTTTTTTTTAAACATATATTTACTGTCACTTATTTAACGCTGAATTTAATAACAGTACTTTCTCTGCTGAATAAAATAAAAAAATGACGTTAGATCATGCCATGTTTTTAACCTCTGTTCTGTTGAATTGAGAAAACTAATCATATTGGCTGTCATGTAAACTTGAACGGTGTCTTTAGCATTTTTATATTGAGGTTGAAACTGTATATTAGTAATGAGATGACTTATAGAATGTCATGAACTGAATATGGACCAGTACGGTGTGTATTACCACAGAATGCAGCAGCTGTGTGCGGGAGGTGCTGGGGCTGCTGAAGAAGCTGTGATTGGGCACTAAATACTTGTCTGCATCCACAGCTTCATCCAGCTCTCCACTCATCAGACTGCGGTAGAACTTGGAGTCAGAAGGACTGGGTAAATGCATCCGATCATCATCCTGCAAACAGGAAAACATTCATCAGTGATTATACATGAGCAATTCAGTGAAGAAATCAGATTTGTGCTTCTCTCACCTGAATGACGAGATAGCGGGGCGGGTCACGTGCCATTTTAGTAAACTCAGCAATGAGCTCCCTGAAGCGAGGTCTGCTCTCTGCATCGATCATCCAACCTGGATGAAAACAGTGACGTGATGATAAAGACTTTAAGTTTAAGAATTTCAATTGTATCATCTCATAACACCCTAATGGTATTGCTTTATTTATTATTAATAGGTATAGAAATTAGATATTGACTGACATTTTTTCAATTGTGCATGCTCAAATAGGTTTCATGTGTGAAAATTAAATAGGAAGAAAATACTGTATTTGTCCACTTCATAATACAGCAATGATTCAAACTTACATTTGACCATTATCATGTACACATCAATGGTGCAGATAGGAGGCTGAGGAAGTCTTTCTCCTTTCTCTAGAACTTCAGCGATTTCCCTTGCAGAAATCCCATCATAGGGCTTTATTCCAAATGTCATCAGTTCCCAGACTGTCACACCTAAAGAAGTGTATCATTCAATTATTTGTATTAATACGTTTTCCTTTTTTACACTGATGTCTATGTCAGTACTAAACATTTTTTTACTTTATCTGAAAAAAGTAATGGCAAATATTTCTGACATAACACTTTTACTAACCATAACTCCAGACGTCACTCTGGTGGGTGTAAGTCCTGTGCTGGATGGATTCCAGCGCCATCCATTTTATTGGCACCTGTTGAAGGATATTGATAGATGATAAAAATCTTTATTTCAAATGTTAGAATTGGAAGTAAATACATTAGATGCATTCTAAAGATGAACATCTGATTGTTAGTAGGCCTAGCCTTATACCGTTGAGACACTAATAAGGCAATTTTCATCACTTCATTGGTTTTTATGATAGTTTACGGTAAAGCACTAATGCATTATAAACCTAACAGTACGCATTTCAGTAAAACTGCTTTGAAATGATGTATACAGTGAAAAGCGCTATACATATAAATTTGACTTGACAGTTTAGGGTCAGTTTTCGTCTAGTAAAATGGAAAACTGCTAAACTTCTGTCAACAAGATCCACTTTCTCAAAAAAGAAATAACAGACCTTTCCACCATCTGCGTGATACTCCTTCTCATCGGCATTCAACAGCTTGGCCAGGCCAAAATCAGTGATCTTCACATGCTGAGGGGTCTTTACCAACACATTACGAGCAGCCAAGTCTCTGTGCACAAGATGGCGCTCTTCCAGGTAATTCATGCCCTAATAAAAGTCAAAGAGAATTTCAAAAGAGTTTAGTTGACATACAGTAAGTAAATATAATGATGTACTTCTTCAGGCTGGAATAAAAATCCACTGACAACAGAATAAAACTCATTAATATGGCCTTCATGACTGCATATCATCCCAAAAGCTTATTTAAACGTTATGATCCAGGATTATTTACATCTGGAACTTCAATAATGCAATCATGAAAAGAGTGTAAAGTGTTTATGAGCCACATTCGGAAACTTTAATAGATCCAAACGGAACAATGTCATAATATGGAGACACATGGATGGAAAGATAGCAGACCTCACACACTGCAATACTTCAATATGCAGCATTTATTATCAGAAGTGAAAGAATTCCTATCATTTGCACACATTAATAGTAGATTTTCATGCATTTTGTGTGTAAATGGAACATAAATAACGAATCTGACAGCAAACTGATTAATCATGACGTGTGACATGACTACAATAAGTGTAAATGATCTAAGGGAAAACGTAAAGTAATTAATGAATGCCCCATCAATTAATAATCAAAATGATTTTTAATAATCGTAATTACCTTAATAATTTATTTAAAATAATTAATTTAATCAATAAATAACTGTTTAAAAATACTGTATTAAAATATTTATTTTCAATCATTAATTGTACTGAGTACATTAAATTGATGTCTCTAAAATCATCTGTTCATCATCAAAGCCAATGCCATTCAGTGATCGATCACAACATGTGACATATAAAATAAGTGTAAACAGGCACTAAGAAGTGCATGGACAAAGGAAAATATTACATGGATTATTAGAATTACTGTGCAAATTGATGATGTTCAAACAAAAAAACAGTATTCAGGAACATGAAAGTATGTTTGATCAAGCTTTTCTCAGAATGTTAAATCAACATATCAACCATATCATACATATTATATTCATATTCTGATCAAAGTTTCTCTCAAAAAAGAAATGTTATTCCCTGAGCAGTGAGGACCAAAAGTGCCTGTCTGCTAAAAGAATCTTCACAGCTACTGATTTGCACTTCAGATATTATATATGACTAAAATGAATGTTTTGAATATTTGTGAGCGGTACAGATCTGTGAGTGATATTGCTTATTTTTATTTTCATATCACCAGCAAAAAACCAGGACAGGCGCATCAATTCATTCCAAATCTAAAAATAGAAACTCTTATCTTCTAGTTCAGCTCTAACCACAGCATATTAAACCAATTACATTTTGCCCTTTTCGTTTTATCATACAAGACAGTGGAAAAAAACTATAAAAAAAACAAAACGGAACAAGAGAACAGGACCCAGGACACCAATCAATTAATGATTAATCAAATGATTTGCTAATAAGCATAATTAATTGTCACAAATTCTGTCCGTGAACTTCCGTCCGCTTGCCACCAGAGGTCGCCCTCCCATTATATTGATTCTCACATTACACAGACTGTCACATGTCACTCCGGACTACATTTCCCATGTTCTATTTCACTGTCTAGTAAAATTTTTAAACGTAAAATCGTTTACGTTTACACCTGCAGCCAATTACACACTCTATATAGATCAGTCTCAAACAACCATTCAATGCCGAGTATTGTTTAGCATTTACTGCTCTCCTAGTGATAGCTACATTACGGAGCCAGTTCCCAGTCCTAGTTTCTAGGTCTAGTTCTAGTCTAAAGTCTAGTCACATCGTATTGCCTTACTGTCTGTTTCCTGATCTTCTGCCTGTCTTGGATTTCTCTCTCGTCTTGTCGTTTGGACTCTGTTTGTACCTCGACTGGATTATCATGTGACTGTTGGATTACCCGTTTGCTTTGCCTTGTTGGATATTGTTTGCCGGAGACTGATCACGCCTGTCCTTGGATTACTCTTTTGTCTCGCCTGTACCATACCTGTTTGCTGGTGTTTTGACCCTGCCTGTTTCTGACCATGTCTGTGAATAAAGCTCTGCAAATGGATCCGTACGTCTCTCGTCTCGTTCGCCTCGTTAAAATTAATAATGTAATAGGTTACAGATTACAAGTTACCCTATTTAAAATGTAATAAGTAGTGTAACTAGTGCAGTTACTTTATTATGTAACTGATTACATTTGATTACTTTTCTAAATTTGTAACGAATATTTTCTATTATTAAACATTTGAAACCAGACAGGGTTAACCTTCATCTGATCTGTGGCTCAATGATCGTAGCGTTGCCTACACCTGACATGAATGCATTTAGCCTGCAGTTACACATGCAGAAATAATGTTTTCTGATAAATAAGACTTTATTTCTCTGTGTCACCCAGGACCACAAAACCATAAGGGTAAATTTCCTAAATTGCTATTTATACATCATCTGAAAGCTGAATAAATCTGCACCTGCACGGCCGATGATTTCCATTGATCATCTTCACATCCACTGTATGGTTTGGAGTGTTCAATAAAATATTCTGAAAAATTGGATCTGAGGTGTGACAAACGATCTGACCAAATATTGAGAAAAGAGACTCTCCTTCACGCATGGATCACCAGTTGTTCAATCGCGCTATCCAAGCTCTTAGTTTTCGAAGCTGACCACCCAATTTACAGTAGGAAATTTACAAAATATATTAATAGAACATGAACCCCGCCTTTCCAGCCTTTTATTCTGGTGAGAGCTAATGATTTTTGGCATAAAGAAAAATTTGTAATTTTAACCCATACAATCTAAGATATTGTTGGCTATTGCTGGGGAACTACCGTTTGGGAGCAGAAACTTCCCTGCTGCACTTCGTTTCAGTCATTTTCGGAGGAGATCAGAAAGGTGTTTGTGCTCCAGGCCAGGGTCACAAATGTTAAATAGTCATTTGAAATAAAAAATCAAAAATATGTTTTTTCATGGACTTGCTGATTATGTTAAATTAGAACCACCAGTAGGTGTGGATGCAGATTACAGCAGAGAGGTCACTGATAAATAGTGAGTCATTGCGACGCAGATGTCATTTCGCCGAACCCGAACCCATGCAGATTCTTTCAGGAGAAGCGGAGGCGGCGCAACGAGGGTCTTTGCCTGTATTGCGGAACATCGCAGTGGTCCCGTAAAATCATTGCCAGAGTGACAGCGGTTAAGGGGTTACTGACGGGTGGGATCACACTGGCTAAATCCTCTCTTGCAGCTACACTTCTCACTGTCAAATTGCAGTGGTCCTCAGTCACCTATGACTGTCAGGCTTTAATTGACTCTGGTGCCGAGGGCAATTTTTTAGACTCTGATCTCGCTGAAGACTTAGACTTCCGGTGATTGCCCTTTCACAGCCCATTGCTGTTCATGCTAATGGTCTGTCTCTTCCTTCCAAACTAAAAACTACGGGTCCACTTAGACTCGTCACTTCGGGGAATCACGTGAGACTATTCAGTTTTTTTAACTGACACACCGTTAAAAATAAAACTCCAGTCCTTGGGCATGGCTGATGCTTCATAACCCTCACTTTAATTGGAGTCAAGTTCCATTCTCTCTTGTGAGTGAGGGTTGTCATATATTACTTGTATAAATATATACATTTGTCTGCCCCTATATCTTGTTCTTGTTTCAGGATGAGCATTGGATCTGTCTAACGTGCAGCGAGTACCGCGACCTGAAAGTGTTCAGTAAGTCTCGGGCTGCTTCTCTACCTCCGCATCGTCCCTATGACTGTGCTATAGATTTATTACCAGGTACGTCTCCGCCCAAGGGCACTTTATTCGCTTTAGAGGGAGGCCATGGAGAAATATATTTCTGATTTCTAGCAGCCACTGTGTAGATCATTCGCCCTTCTTCTTCGGTTTTTTTTCGTGAAAATACTGATAGGATGTCAAATTGTCCCTGCATCGATCGTTAATAACATCACGGTGAAGAATTACTATATTACGCAGGCGATATCGCGCACCCTGCACCACTGTCTTTTTGAAATTAGACTCATTTGTGCAAAACCTTTTGTTAAACTGTTGAATATCGCTTCTTCCTTTTTTTCCAACGCTCCCGCACCAGGCACTCGTTAATGACGATGCAAGTATTTACCTTACGTTACCTCTACATGCTTGCAAGGGTTGATGTTGAGATTTTATAAGGCGGAGAAATGCGTTTTCCATGCACAGTCTCCCTTTTTGGGTTACATTGTGTCCGAGGGGATGCGCATGGATCACAGCTTACACTGCATTGGCCAATAGAGCAAAAATATGGCCCTGCAGAGGTTTCTGGGCTTTGCAATTTTTACCGGCGTTTTATTCGCAGTTCATTTTGACCGCCTTAACCTCCATCAAGACTCCGTTCAGGTGGTCTTCAGCGCAGCGGAAGCTACGACAGGGTTTGGTTTTCAGCTGGGTCTGCACCAATAACGCCTGTCTTCCCGGCAGTTTGTCCGTCTGCATCTTTCTTGTGATTTTTAGCGTTTCTTCTTCCGCCGCAACTATGATTTGGTACTGCAGTAGTTTCCACGGAGCGCGTCATTTTTTTTTTATCGTCTGGACTGTCATAAGAATCTTGAGTACATCAAGTCCGCCAAACGTTTGATACTTAAGTAAAAGTAAAATTCGATTCAAAAAATATTACTTATCGGCCAGGTACCAAGAACATCAAGCTACTCAATTACAGTAACGGAGTTTTCGACCATTCTGATCGCCCGTCTTTTTCCGAGCCCATTGTGCCACAGAAAAAACTTGGGAGATTGAAAAAGGTCCGCACAAACAAAAAAACTAAACAGAACAAGAGAACGGTCCGATGTCAGGAGTCACCAATCAATTACCATGTTTCTTATTAATCAAATGATTTGGTGGCTAATAAGCATAATTAATTGTCACAAATTCTGTTTGTGCCGTGAACTTCCATCCGCTTGCTGGACTCCTTCAGCCGCTGTCGGTCCGTCGAGACCCTCCCATTATATTGATTCGTCACATTCCCAGCCTCAAGTGTCACTCCGGAACACGGTGGTTTTGACCGTGGTGGACCGGTTCTCGAAGGCTGCCCATTTCACTCTGCCTACAATTACCGTCTGCCAGAGAGACAGCGGTTGCTGTCATTGACCACGATTCATGGTCTCCCGACAGACGTGGTCTCTGACAGGGGGGCCTCAGTAAATTTTGGAGTGAGTTTTGCATTTGCTTGTTAGTCTTTCTTCTGGGTATCATCCCAGAGTAATGGTCAGACAGAGAGAGCCAACCATTAGAACGTATGTTGCGATGTCCTCTCAGAATCCGTTCTAGTCAGCAGCTCTCAGTTGAGTACGCACATAACTCATTACCAGTATCTGGTAGGGCCTTTACTGTCTCCGTTTGAGGGTAGCTTAGGGTACCAGCCACCTATTTTTTCCAGTCTGGAATCCGAAGTCGCGGTCTCTGCCCACGCATTTGTCTGTCGACGCACCTGGAGCAGGGCCAGACAGACCCTCTCCAGTGGGGGCACGCACCAAGGCCAAGGCTGATCGCCACCGGTCAAGGCCTCCCGTCTATGTCGTCGGTCAAAAAGTGTGGCTTTCATCTAAGAACATTCCTCTCCGTACCGTTTGTAACTTGCTCCTAAATTCATTGATTTACTGTCACCAAGATCATTAGTCCGGTGGCGGTCCGCCTCAAACTTCCTCCAGCGTACAAGAGGATTCATTCCGTTTTTCATGTTTCCAAATTAAAACTGTTTGCTCCCATTAATCCGCAAAAACCCGGTTCCTCCACCGACTCGTAGATGGGGAACCGGTATTCGGTCAAGCGTATTCTGGACTCTAGGCGGAGGGGATGGATTCCAGTACTTGGTGGACTTTACGGTCCTGAGGAGAGGAGTTGGGTGCCTGCTAGAGACATATTGGATCACTCTCTTATCGATGATTACAATCGTCAGGTAAGTTCATCTGGGAACGCCAGGAGGCGTTCGTTAGGGGAAGGGGTACTGTCACGGTTCATGGATCTGTGTGCTCATTCTGTGTTCGTCCTTGACCCGCTCGTTGTGCTTGTCAGCGTTGCCTAGGTTGACGAGGTAATCAGACGGTACAAGCTCGTCTGCACTGCCTATATCTGGCCGTACGTTTCTGTGATGCGTTGTCAGATCGTGTTTCTCTGGTTAAAATTAATTCTCTGTGTTTTAAATAATAAACAGTCTTCCAGGTCCTGGAGGTTACTTCGCGCCTGGTGTAATACGTTTCAGATTCCCTGACGGGTCCGGACTGTATTCTCTGCCCGGGCTGGAAACTACTGCACCTGCACTGCCGAGAGATCTGCATGTATATCTGATCTTGCACATTCATTTCTACATCCCTGTATTTTGTAACGAATATTTTCTATTATTAAACATTTGAAAACCGTGACAGGGTTAACCTTACAGTAGTACTCAACACTGATTACTGTCAGACGTTTAAAATCGTTCATCACTTGAATTAAGAATATAATAATTTTTAAGTACAGCAACCAAACCAGACTTTACTTTGAGATCGTGCTGAGGTTAAATACAGTTTTAAAATCATAACAAGAAATAGTAAATATTAATAAGTATCAAGATGTAACCCCCTTTGTAATCGTTAACAGTTTCATTAGGAACTGTAATTTAAATCCATATTTTTTCTCAGTAACTGTAACAGATTACAGTTACATTTATTTTGTAGTTAAATTATGTAACGCCATTACAAGTAACTAGTTACTCTCCAAGACTGATAATACATTTAAATAAATGTAAATAATAAAAGAAAAATAATACATTAAAATATTCCACTTTAATAATAAATTCTACTGAACACATTAAATTGACATCTCAAACATCTGTTCATCATCAAATGAAATGACTCAGTGTTTAGCAGCAATTAAAAGAACAATCCATTTACCTTAGCAATCTGCACACACCAGTTGAGCAGGTGTTGAGAGCCGATGTTGTCCTTGTTTTCTCTGACGTAGTCCAGCAAACAGCCGTAGGGCATCAACTGGGTGATAAGTTGGACGGTGGAGGTCAAGCAGATGCCGAGCAGACGACACACGTGAGGATGCTCAATGCTCGCCATCACATAGGCCTCCTTCAGATAAAAACAAATGAGGTCAGCATATATATAGTGTACAGCAAAAATGACAAATACTGTCGCTGTTTATAGTCCCTACAGACTTAAAATTAACAAATGAGGTGCCTTGAGCACATTTGCAGGGATGGAGGCCAGGAGTTCTGAAGAAAAACGCTTCAGGACAATCTAAACTAAGCAGGAACACTAATAATCAAACCCCTGAGCAATAAATTGGATTTTTCCTAGACGACTTAGAGCTGCCAATACCAACAACTTTTTCCTTTCAAAAAATGAGGGAGTGACTGGTCTCTATTTCATTTATTTTGTTTATATATTTTTTTCTTTTTAATATTCAAAGGACTGTGCAGATCTGTTAAATTTCAGTTTCTGCTGATTCTCAAAAGGTTAAACTGGCTTGTTTACATATATGAGCTATCTTCAAAGTGACCTTGAGAAGAAGCCTGCACAGCCACATCCTCACAATCAAAGAGAAATTGGAGGAAATTACATTCTTTGTGTTACAAAGGTCTTGTTTGCTGTTGCAGTGATGGGACACATGCAAAAAGCAGGAATTCCTCCTCCAGGTGGGAGTTTTCTGTCCTATAACAACTCCACACAACATCCAGCAGGACTTGGTCAACTCAAGATTATGTAGGATAGATTTCAGCTGCGCCTGTCACTTGAGAATAAGGCCTTTTCTGTGCAATCATTATCTTAACCAGAATGACGAAATGTCGGTTTTACTGTCTGTGTTTACTGAAATAATTGACATGTTAATTGGATCACACAGATACAGTGCAAATGCATGAATAATAGAAATATAGGCAAAGAATGTAGGGAAAAGTGTTTGATTTTAGAGAAATACACAGCCAACTTTCAAATGTTGTCAAAATTTTAAATGATTTAATTCAGTAGCTACAGCAGGCTTGAGTAATAAGCACCAGTCCAGACTACAGTGCCCCTAAAACTATTTGGAAATTTAAGACACAATTAAAATGTAACTTCATTGCATTAGATAACCAAGTGGCATCTGCAAACAACTCTGGACATTTTCAATGTTCAAACATCCTTTATTATGTAACCTGTTGAAGCCTCTTTAATTGTCTATGCATTTTTTAAGCAGCAAACTGACAACAAGACCTTGAGTCACATGCAGTATAAATCGTGAATAAGGTCTGATGTGACTTGACGAAACACCAAAATTCAATCTCTGATACTCACATCCAAGATCTCCTGATTCGCTTTAGGAGACGTAGCTTCTCGTAAGACCTTAATGGCGACAGGGATCTTCACATTCTCCCCCTCTGGAACCCACAAGCCCTGCAGGAACGGACACATATCTGTTTTAATATCTCATGCCGCAAACAAAGCACAGCTGAAATCATCTTGAGATAAAGAGATAACTTTTATGGCTACAGATCAACAACTAATTGAGATTGTGGTGTAGAGAAAATTAAGAAGGCATTGAAAGAGGAAAGATGAAAAGCTGATAGCAACACGTATTTAAATAAGCATCATTAAAGGGATAGCTCACCCAAAACTGAACACTCTGTCCTAACTTACTCACCCTCAAGTTGTTCCAAACCTGTATGAACTTCTATCTTCTCCTGAGCACAAAAGACGATATTTTGAAGAATGAGGGTAAAACAGAAATTATTTCTGGCCCCCATACTGTTTGGTTACCCACATTGATAAAAATCTTCTTTTATGTTCAACAGTTGAAAGAAACTCATACAGGTTTGGAACAGCTTGAGGGTGTTTAAATGATGATAGAATTTTCATTTTTGGATGAACTGTCCCTTTAAATGTAGGTCAGTCACCTTATACACAGTGCCAAAAGCTCCGGACCCAAGCACTTTGATCTTCTTGAACTCTGTCTCTTTGAGGATGCGCAGCAAGGCCTGGTTGGGGGCTTCGCCGCTGGGGGTCAGAGGCTCCACTAGCTGTAGAGACAAATAGAGTCAGGAAATACACAAACACATCCTGTCTTTGAATGAGTATGGGATGACACAGATCTGTCTGTATTCACGGAAGCTATTGTCTCAATGTCTGATTTCCATCAGCATTCACTGTTGACACTACAACAGTAAACTGGCTTCACTGCTTTGATATTACATGGTTTCACCAAGCTCTGGCAGCCCAGCTTCCTTTAATTGGTTGTTTGTTTGTTTAACAATAGATACTCAGAATATTCGGATTATGGTTGTCTTGTGATCTGACCTCTCTTTCTTGCAGGAGTCGGCGTAAGGTTCTCTTCCTCTTGATGTGCCGTCTGCGCAGAAAAACAGCAACTCCTAGACCCAGGATAACAAACGCCAGCAGACCTCCAACCACACCAGCGGCAATCATGGGCAAACCCGAACTATAGACGAAAGGAACAGTACTGAGTTTAACTTTCTGCAGTGGAAGATGGTCCTCTCTTGAGATGTCACCACATCTCAGAACTGACTGAGAGGCTATGCTCTTATTACTTAGATGTATGTGAAGAGTTTTGAGTTTAAAATACAGATTTTTGGGGGATTTCTATTTAGAATTTAGATTTCTAGGGTAAAAATAGTATTTATTTATATATGTATGTATGTATTTGTTTGTTTGTTTAATTGTATTTTTTATTAATTTGTATTTATTTTATTTGTATGCCCCCTCTTAGAATTGGTAAGAAGGTTTTCAGTGGCATGTTGTTTTTATTGTGTAATTTAATAATGCATTTATTAATGATAAAAAATTTATTAATTTATTATAATTTATGGAAATTTAATATTCAATTATTCCATAAATACATTTTAAATGTTTTCATTATTTACCATAGCTTACAGTATAAGGCCAATCGAAAGGAATCATGTGTGAATTTATAGTGTTTTGCTATTAGGCCTATGTATGATTTATAGACTTATATAATAATGATAATATTGGATGATGCATCATCGTCCTTTACAAGCTAAAATCATTTCTAGATTTCTTACACTTCAGCACAAAGGCACATTGCTCTCAAGAAGGACATCTTCCTTTATTTCTCACCATATGCATCATTTTCATTTATTCCATCTACTTTGATGAGGGCTTGAGTATTTGTGACCATTTTCTAAAAATATGCAATAATTCACAGCCTCTTTATTACATTTTCGACAGAAACTATGGTGATATATGAGGATGAACACTATAACTCTTGGAATATTCTGGAAAAGGGATGTATGCAACAAAGCATTATGGGACAGATTCTCTTCTTACCCTTTGAAATCTTTGCAGTCTTTCAGATCAGGCCCAGTACATCTGCAAAGCAAAACAGAAATTCCATCAATCACAATTAGTGCACACTGCAATCCAGGATGAACCCAGTTAAATAACATAAATGACCATTTCATGTAATTGCACTCAAATGAAAGCATCGTATAGGATGCCTCTCTCACCCCTGGGTACAGTTCTCATGACAGGGCTGGCACACTCGCATCGCGTCAGCATATTTCCAAATGAGTACGTCCTTCTCTCCTGGAATGCCTTGTGGGCAGCGTGTTACACAGTGCGGCCCATCTTTGTAGTTTGCACAAACTGTACATTTGTCGGGTCCCTGGACAAAAGTTGGCTATTAGATGGCAACAAGCAACTTTTTTAGAGTCTTCAAGTGATGTGAATTTAATGATGTGTCTCCAGGACACAACTGGGACAGAAAACATTGGTTTGAGAGACCGTTGTGCTGCCATCAGCTAGAATAAACACTGTTTACTGACTAAAGAACATGTGGTATTGTTGAATGAGTTTGATACTTACAGGGCCGGTGCAGGTCAGGGTTTCATTCATGAGCAGACATTCAGGGTCACATTCGACACACGTTTTATTGACCTCATATTCACGTGGCTCACTGTATGGACAAAAAAAATCAATTTTGGTCAATATAGTCGGAATCATAATTGAACAAATAAATGGTAACACTTTAGTTTAGGGACCAATTCTCACTATTAACACGTTACTTACTAGCATGCATATTACTAGCATATGTGCTGTTTATTATTACTTATAAAGCACATATTAATGCCTTATCATATTCTAAATTCCTTAATGTAGAATGTTAAGAGTTATTAGGGACAATTGGTCCCAAAACTAAAGTGTGACCAAATAAACAATAAAAAAATAAAATAGTTGTGCCACTTTTCCAGACATTTCCATGCCATAATTCTATGTTTCTTTCATTAAAAGCAGGCCAAAATAGTAAGGGATAATGTATAGTCAGCTGGCCATGATCACAAAATAAACTAAGTGGTTTAATAAAAATAAACACATATAATATAAGGATTTAAATGATTGCATTCAGAGACATGGCCTGTTGTAGAGCTGTTATTTAGCGTTTACACATGAATAAACTGAGAAGACATAATAGAGCCCTCACTCACCCAGCCAGCAGGTTGCAGGAAGCCACACAGTGTTTTTTACGGGTGTAATGCTTACAAGTGAAGCACATAGTGGAACCAGGACCCCAGCAGCCCTCATTTGTGCACATTTCATCACACGTGCTGTTCTGATTTGCTGTAAAAGGTATTCAGATAAGATATCAACACAAAAGGTATGGCTAACACTTTATTTTGATGGTACCTTTTGAGCATTCGGTTGACTATAAGTAACTTTGCACCTACACGTCAACTAACTCTCATTACAGTAGTAGACCGTCTGCTTAATATCTGCTAACTCTTCATTGTGATGGTGTCCCAACAGACATTGCAAGTATGTCAACTTATCCTAACCCTACGAGTCTACTAATGCTCTACTAACACTCTAGTGAGAGTTAATAGATATATATAGGTGCAATGTTACAATGTTATAGTCAACAGAATGTGTTAAAGGACCATCAAAATAAAGTGAAACCAAGATATGTGTTTTAAAGTCAAATATCTGTAAAAGGAAACATGTAAAACATTCCATTA
The DNA here is from genome assembly GCA_027422405.1 of Ptychobarbus kaznakovi. NCBI lineage: Eukaryota > Metazoa > Chordata > Actinopteri > Cypriniformes > Cyprinidae > Ptychobarbus > Ptychobarbus kaznakovi. The sequence goes on along the minus strand of CM049805.1, from coordinate 25,264,343 downwards.
CAAATGGATGCTTGTCTTTGAATGAATAGCTCACCCAAAATAGATAATTCTGGTACTATTTACTCACCAAACCTGTAAGTTTTTACTTTCTGCTGAATGTATAAAAATGCATTTTGAAAAATCTTTGTTACCACTTTAGATTTGGTAACACTATTAACTAGTAGCTTATTGGCTGTTTATTACCAGTGTTGGGTATTAACTAGTTACTAGTAACGCATTACAGTAAAAATATTACTTGCTACCTGGTAACTAGTAGTGCAACTAATTACTAATAAAATGTAAGCAATAATATTACAGTTACTATCAATCAATCAATTACATAAATTACAATCAACCAAATTCAATCATCCCAATTAATTTTCATAAGTGTTGTCATACGTGTATGCACCAACGCAGCAAGCTAGCTTCGTCAGGAAGATGGAGAAGACCACATCATATAGAAGCTGGAAATACAGCCATTATTTTAATTTTGTAGGGAGAAAGGATGACAAAAGCATCAATGTCACATGTAAATTGTGTAGTAGTACTAAGACTTTATCTACTGCGAATCCCAACATGTTTGTTTGGTTCTACCAGCTTGAGCCCTGTTGCAGATTTTACTATGTTGTTGCTTTATAAAAATAACAGAAGTTGTTTAAAAAAATGTGGCTTGTCATCAGTTTGAGTCAGTTCACTTCATACATCTGTAAATTGCATGGATTGAGAAGCTGCCAAAAAATATGTAATTACCAAGTTTTTAGGATGTGATGGAAAAGTAATGTTACTAAGTAATTACTGTTGGCCGGGAGTAAATGTAATGTAAAAAAATATTACTTTTGAAAATAGTAACTAGTAATGAGTAATATATATATATATATATATTTTTTTTTTTTTTGTTATTAGGCCAACACTGTTTATTACTTACAAAGTACATATGAATGTCTTATTTTGCATGATCATATTCTACATCCCTTAACACTACCAATACCTAAACATAACTACTACAACAACTATCTTACTATAATTAAGCAATACATTTGGAGTTTATTAAGGAAAACTATTAGTTAATAGTTAATATGTGTTCTCTAATCTAAAGTGTTACTGAATCTTCACACAGCTATTGTAAATTGCATTTCTGCTGCTGCTTATAAGTATTATGAACAACATTTATGGAGCTTCCATTATGTTTTCTGTGCTTTTTTAAGTTTGACAGATGTGGTCACTGTGAACTGGATTTGTAAAAGGACAGCATGAATATAGTTAAAAAATTCTCCTTTTGTGCTTTACAGAAAGAAAACACAACAGACACATACAGTACAGGGTTGGAATGACATAAAGGGGAGTAACATACAACAGAATTGTCATTTTTGGGTGAACCAAACTGAAATGATTTGACAGGTGTTTTTTTGTGATAACTCATTACCGCAGGTGGCAGCATCAGCATTTTCAAACATTCTGACAGTCTGTCGTTCAGATTTGAAGAGGCGTTTCCAGTGTTCAGGGCTGGAGTAGCAGAGATGCATATTCTTTGTGATGACCACATGACCGTCACTGATCTCCCTCAGAGAATGCAGGCCGAAATGTGTGATTTCAGTTTGGGTGACAGCAAAGCTGAAGGCACCTCTGTGGGAGCAGGAAGGAGACATGGGGTGTCTTTACGAAACAGCAATTTATTGTCATGTGTCAAAATTCTCTGAGGCTGCTGACATATTTTTTATTGACTTACTGCTGTTTTGTACGTCCACGGATGACCTCAAGGTTTTCAAAGGCACCAAGGGATGGCATGTCTTTTGGCCACTGCTGAATCACCAGGTAGCCTTTGAGTTAGGAGAGGAAGAATATCTTCAGGAATGTTTACGAACACTGAGGGGCTAAAGGTCCCCTACACGAAACACCATTTTAACCATTACAAATGTCCAATATTAAACCAAAGAATTCTCACCAGTGATTTCTTTTACAGTTTTGAATACGTTGAGCTTGGCCGGGTCCAGTCCTGGAGTTTTAGTATGCTGGTCACTGTAAATAATAGTAATAAAAAGGATTTCAGAGATTGTAAAGGATTTGGCTCAATCACTCAAATCGAAATAATTCAAAAATGGAAAATAATCAAAGTATAATTGTCTTAGAGCAACATTGAATGGTACTTAGCCATGTGGAATCAAATCGTATTTATCAGAGAGTGTGAAAAATCATCCTTCTCACCCATTAAATGTCGTGGTGAGAATTGCAACACCTCCGCTGATTTTTGTGCAGTTCTCAAAGGAATCGATGTTGCTGGCATTGATTGACAGGACATTGGTTAGAGGCCCCATTCCCAGCCCATTGCAAACTAGAGGGATGGTAGGAACCATGATAAATATTAACTGCAACTTCTTTCTTAAGTAAAGAATTAGCCAAGAAGGCAATAATAAATTCAACACTTATGCTACCAGTAAAAGGTTTAGACACACTTGACTGAATTTATGCTTTGAATGATTGAAAAAAAAATTAGTCCAAACCTTGAATGACTTTAGTTTGAAAACTAATTAAAATTAACCTTATGTATGAATGCTTCTGCAAAACAAAATTTTTGTCTGTCAACTATCCTGAAAACAAATGCAAACATAAAAATACCTACACATTATATATATTTGCAATATTATGGTAGGACAGACTACTAATAGACACTGTTATAAATTACAGTTTTATAGCTTTAAATAGGGCTGTCGCAGTGAAGGAATTTCCCTTGCTGTAATTTTGAGTGGCTCAATAGCGCGGTATGCGGTATAACTAACTGCATATATATATATATAACAGGAAGGAAGTAAACAGAAGAGAATGACAAAATAACGGTCCACATAACAAAACATAAACCAGACAATAAGATCGTTAGTCTATTGTTAGACGTTATAAATATAACAGTTAGTTCTGATCCTCGAATATGACTGGCTAGATACTTTTTATGTTGATATTTCACCAGCGAGTTCTAGACGGGCTGTAAGTCAGTGTAGTTTAATTTTTGCGTCACAAGCTGGCATCAAGAGACTCTCTTTGAGTGAGTCTTTAAATTTAAATAGTATTTAAATACTTCATTAATTTGCACGTTCAAAAGCGCTGATTCATTCAAAGAGAGATGTAATGAAACACGCTGTTGAAATCATTTTAACTTTGAGCACCACTTTTAAAGGCTTAGCTGACCAGCAGAGCGTCGATGCTAAGACAGATTTCGGTTGCTGTGGTTGTTGCAATTCTCTGCGGTTATGCTCGTCAATAGCGCGGTATTGCAATATAGTGATTATCGCAACAGCCTTAGCTTTAAATGCTTTTTTTTATTCAATTAAAATAAAAGTTGTAATGCACCTAAAACAAGACTACTGTGTTTGCTCAACAAGGAAAAAAAGATAAAGAAACAAACAAGCTGGACTTTTTAAAAGGCAAAAATTGTTACAAAACAGCATATACCCAACCAGCAGTCTCAACAGTACCTTTTGGACACAGGCCATCACACTTTTTACATTTCCGAACTCCACCCTCATCCACCTCATAAGTGCCAGGGCTGCATGTTCTTACACATGCCCCATGGTCTGTCACGACATAGTTGTCTGAGGAAAAAAAAAAACACCAAACCAGCAATCACTTCAGAGTCATTAACCACAACCAAAGCAAAACAACACAACAGACCCTGATGTTCGCATCAAATCATTCTGTCAAGGTTATGTTGCTTTCTGAAATGTTATTCATTAACCAAAGTTGAGCAACAGTTGAAGAGTATTTCTCTCTGCCTGAAATGTGTAATTTAGATTTTAACCCTGGTCCCCTAAAACTTTAATCTCCAGAATGCAAGAATTCAAGATTTCTTTAGATTTTTAGATTTAATCTTAAGATTTAATTGTTTTAAATGTATTTAGTTTGTTTGTGTTGTGTAAATCTGTGATTAAACTAATTGTATTGCTGTCCATTTTGGCCAGGACACTCCTGTGAAAGAGTTTTTTTTAATCTCAGAGAGTCTTTTCTGGTTAAATAAATAAAAAATAAAACATTTAAAGCGATAGCTCATGTCAGGGATTCAGTCAGAATCGGAGAATCTTCGGAGAATCCCCTTGTTCCTGGTTCCTGCTCTCCATTGATCTTGCATAAGATAACTCTCATCAGTTGATAGCTAAGACCTATTGAACTGTTCCACACAGATTCTCACCTGCCAATCTCTCCTCACGATCTGCATTTAACCTGTCAATAAATCATCCTGTTGTTTCACTCACCTGTTTCTCCCGACTCTATTTGTGACAGCTCACCCCAAAATTAAATTTTTGTCATTATTCACTCATCCTCATGTTGAATTTCTTTCTTCTGCTGAGCACAAAAGAAGATATTTTGAAAATGTTGGTAACCAAACAGTTACCAGTAGCCATTAACTTATGGAAAATAAGTTAATACTATGGAAAAAATACCATGGAAGTAAACGGCTACCGGACACTGTTTGGTTATCAACGTTCTTTAAAATATCTTCATTTTGTGTTCACCAGAAGAAAGATTAAACGTTTGGATTGGAACAGCATGAGGGTGAGTGAATGATTCCAAACTTTTATTTTTGTCATGAACTTTCCTTCTAACAGCTTGAATTCACATGGTTATGGTTTTGTGTTCAACAAGGAAGACAGAATGAAGAAATTTTTCTTGAGGCGACTTACGTGGGCAAATCTTGATGCACGTTGCCCCAAAACTGTATTTCCCGTCAGGGTTGGGAGCGAGCTGGTGAGTGTTGGGGTCGTAGAGCATGAGCCGTGGACATGCGTCCTTACATGTCCACTCATCCTGGAAGTCCTTACAGGCCTACAGAACACACAAACAACATTTCTCATGAGCGCACTAGTCTGAAAGTATTTTCATTGCCCTTGAGGTTACTTTTACTGCAGCTATACACTTCACTGGTAATGTTTTACTGTAATACGTCAGACATGCCTTGCACTGTTATTTAATCAAAATAAGCATAGTGTTATAGTTTTTAACACATTCAAGCTGCTGTGAATTTCTCACATTTTGAGTCAAATTACAGTCATTATTCACTCTGAACTAGTTAAATTCATAATTATATCCAAACATTATGTCTACAGCTATGGATGACTTCACTAACTGTATTTACGCTTACATAAATCATTCAGTATGTATTGAAAGATGAATGAGCAAACAAGTGAATTATTAAGAAACACAACTTTATCTGTATATGTGTGGTTCTCACCAGGCAGTCGGTGGGTTTGGGTCCAGTGCAGCCAGCAGCACAATGTTCATTACAGCAGTCAATGGGTTTGGACCCCTTACACCTCCCTGAACACTGTTCAGCACAGATCACCTTAGTCACTAGATACAGAGAGATAAGAAACTTCACAGATCCTGACAGTGCTGACTGTGTTTGCTAGACTTGAGCACAGCAACATCAATATTCTTCTGAAGTGTTTTCAAAACATTCCTCTGGGTGTCAAGTAGTGCTTTTTCAGCAGTTGTGAAATATAAGCCAGGGATCAACTAAATAAACTAAAGAGGCGCATTAAAAACTAATCATAAAGCAGAAATCTCAAATTGTTACTTCAGTGCATTTCGCAGTGGGACTATGGATTACTAACCCAGGGTTAAATATAAACAGTATGAAAAATGAAAAAAAAGATAACCCAGGTTTACCCTTGGGATACATATCAAACCTGATCCAAAATCTCAAGTGTAAAGGCCATAATTTAATTTATTTATTTGCTTAAATGTTTCTATATTGTACATTCAAAATTATAGGTTTAATAAAAAAAATTATCTAAATTGATCAAAAGCTTTAAACTGTTCAAAACTGATTTCTATATTAAATAAATGCTGTTCTTTTTTACTTTCTATTCACCAAAGAATCCTGAAAAAAGTATCATGTGAGCATAAGAGATTTCCAGCTAAACTTTTGAACAGTAGTGTACTGTATACAGTGTGTTGTATCCAGTCACTTACATTTGAAAGGTTTTCAAAGTTTTGTTTTCATTAAAGGGTTAGTTCACCCCAAAATGAAAATTATGTCACTAATTACTCACCCTCGTGTTGTTCCAAACCCGTAAGACCTTTGTTCATCTTCGGAACACAAATTAAGATATTTTTGATGAAATCAGAGAGCTATCGGACCCTCCAGAGACAGCAACGCAACTTAAATGTTCCCAGGTTCAGAAACGTAGTAAATATATTGGTAAAACAGTCCACGTGACATCAGTGGCTCAACTTCAGTTTTGCGACACTACGAGAATACTTTTTTTTTGCGCAAAGAAAACAAAAATAACAATTTACTCAACCATTCTTCTCCCCTGAGTTACGTCGTCCACCATTTTAGAGACAAAACAAATATTCTTGTAGCGTCACAAAACTGAAGTTGAGCCACTGATGTTACATGGACTGTTTTACAGATGTATTTACTACGTTTCTGGACCTGGATCTGGACATTTCAGTTGCGTTGCTATCTATAGAGGTTAGATAGCTCTCTGATTTCATCAAAATATCTTAATTTGTATTCCGAAGATCTTACGGGTTTGGAACGACATGAGTGTGAGTAATTAATTACATAATTTTCATTTTGGGGTGAACTAACCCTTTAAATCTTTATGAAACACCTCTGAATAGTATGTTGTACACATATCTATGCTCTGCTCCTCACTCCACAGAAGAGAGGGGCGGAGTCAGCAGAGCTCACTAGGATTTAAAGAAACATAGACTAGAACAGCGTGCTGAAGACAGAGCTGATTTTGACAGGTTTAAAAAGATGTTTTTTTACACTACCATTGAGAATTTTTAACCAAAGTATGCCATAGACTTTTCATTAAAACCCTAAAGAATCATATCAACTTGTGTAAAATGGGCATCCGATGTCCCCTTTAAAAGGTATAAAATTATGGATTAAGTCAATTGAGTAGTTTTAGACCACTTACTTTTTTGGCAGTTTTGGGGACCAGGGCCCCAACAGGACCTATTGTAACAGCTCCGGTCACACTTCTTACCTGTGGGAGGTAAAGTAGAACATTCTTATTCAAAATGATAAATTAATTAGTACCATTTAATATACATGTACAAACTTCTGAGGGGCATACAGTGTCCTGCTGAACTTGGTTCCGGCTCTTTGATTTTAGGCTGGCTCTTCATGTTCAGAATGTCAGTCCACTGAATGGTCTCCACGTTACATAAATGATTGTTACTGGAAAATTTGATTCCACCCTTCAATATTTCTAGGAAAGGAAAACGGAAGTTTTTGAACAATGCATTCCCAAATGACAAACTTCACATTTGAAATACAGGTCTATTAATGTTTTCCGAATATAACTTCCAGAGCTGGGCATGAGAATTAATGAATATAATTCCCTCTACAAAACAAATGTGCGAAACACATACATAGGTCAGTTGGGAGCATTTAGCAGCATTTGGGAGCATTTATATAACCACATACCAGTTAAGCTAGTCAGTGGCAACTGCTTCACGCCTTGTCCGATACTGTTGTTGTAGTTCAGGAGGACAGCCAAAGCATATTTGTCGTCATAAAGAGAGTGGCCACGGATGATGCGCAGATTCTCAAGGGGGATTCTAGGAGCCGTGTTGATCCCAATAAGAACATAGCCACCAACTTCTTGGATGCTCTAAAAATCAGGAACAACACAAATGACCACAAAACTCACTAAGACTACAACACTGAAACTATATAAAGAGTTGTTTGGAATAACATATAGTTAAAATTTTACAAATCTGTCAATAAATACAAACTAGATTTAGAAACATGCTAAAAATAGGGTGTACAGATGACTTACACAAGGTTGGTTATACAACCAAACACTAAGGTAACAGTGAAATAGCATTGATCATAGTGTTTGAAAATGTATATGTCGTACCCTGAGAAAGGACAAGTCATGTTTTTCTGTCATATATGTGATTTCCAGGTTTTCCAGAAGGACGGTGCAGTTGCTGTACATTTTTACCAGAATCTGATAATGGTCATCCACTGTTCCCAGAAGAGCCAGTTTGTTGTTCGCTCCCTGACACACTTAAACACAGAGAGAAAGAAAGCCCAATTAAATCCATCTGAGGCCTTTATGGAAAAAAATACAATACCAGCAAAACCAACAGAAGCAAAAATGTTTTCTGGTGGTGATTTAGTTTTCATTATTTTTGCAATTTAGTTAGCTGTTGAACCTCCCAACCAAAATACCTTTGAATATACTTTTGAAATCATTTATATTCATTCAATATTATAGTAAGACATGGGAAAGTAAACAATTATTTTTATAGGATGAATTGACATTAAAGACTTTCATTGCTACAAAGAATTTCTGTTGAAAATAAGTATTGTTCTTTTGTACTTTCTATTCACCAGAGAATCCTTAAATTCTTAAAAGATAGAAAATATCTATATAAAAAAGCTGAAAACATCCTCAGAAAAAAAAATCTTAAACATGGTTTCCACATAAAAATTAAGCAGCACAAACATTTTCAGAATTGATAATACAATTTTTCTTGAGCACAAAATCAGCACATTAGAATGATTTCAGAAGGATCATGTGACACGGGAGTAATAGCTGCTGAAAATTCAGCTTTGCCATCACAGGAATAAATTACAGTTTTAAATATATTACAATATATTTAAATATATTGAAATTGTACTAATATTTCATAATATTTGTATTGTATTTTGATCAAATATATGCACTATATATTTATAGCGTCTCTATCTATAAACATTCAAGACTTTATTTAAAATAATATATTAAAAATAATAAAACCTTATTGTACATTCATATTCAAATCAATGAATCAAAGCTTTGTACACAGTTTAGCAACAATTACAGTCTTGAGCCTTCTTGTGCATTTCACATTTGTGGAACTTTAGCCCATTTTGCAATGTAAATTTGTTCCAATTACACAAATTACATGGAGAGCGTCTGTAGACTGCAATTTCAAGTCAAACCACAGGTCTAGGCTCTGGCCAAGCAATTACAAAATCTTTATTACACACAAATAAAAGACTAAACTGATTGTAATAAATCAAATGAGGCTGCTGGAGTCAGAGCCAATCTGAGACATGTAGGTGTCTTTTGCAGCTAATGAACCAGTCAGAATTCAGTGTAGGTGGACGTTTGTTTTAAGTGCTCTGAGCGGCAACGGAAAGACTCTGTGGTGGGCCAAGATAAATAGTGTTCATCTGAATGGATTTCTCACACACTCATTTGGGAAGAAACTACTACTTAATTTACTCAGTCTGTTCTATATTGCTGCAGAGACCATTAAGATTCTGACTAAAAGGCAAAAATTGAATTAAAGCCACTAAAACTGGAAAATTTTAATGATTAGTGACAGAATTATTCATCAACAACTCCTATTTTGCACCACAAGATATCCCCAATGAGACAAACATCTTAGCCGTTTCCACTAATAGATGCATCAGACTGAAATTGTGAATAATTACATTATCGTGTATGTAATAATTAAGTTATTGGTAACAGAAGACAGATCCAGTCATTTCAAAACTGACTTCACTTGATCAGATGCAAAGGGTGAGCAAGGATTTGATGGAAATTAGCATTTCAAAATGTTAGATGAGACACATATGACAGACAAAATAACCTCAACACAAAGACAAATCAATGAATCAACAAGTATGTATTCATGGGTCATCGTGAGCTTCTTGCTATAGTTTCTTGTTCTCTCAGTTCTAGTTGTAGTGGTTTTAGTACATCAGTGTAGCTTTAACAGCTAACTGTTTTTATTTTTATTTTATTTCATGTTTATTTTATGAGCTGCTCATGTGTAAAATAGCACGCACAGTGCTGCGCTAGTCTGAAACACGCAGTGCATATATTGAAGTAACTCTCAATCTTTGCGTTTTGACAGTCTCACTGAGCCATATCAAGATTTAATGTAACTCAAACCACATTAAATATGGGGTCACTTGCAACTAGCATAAATATGGTTTGTGCTGACCACAATGATTTTTGCATGGTGAATAACAGGGTGCCATCAGAATTTAAGAGACGTTTAGAAACCAAACAGAATAAGTTAGCATGCTGTTGAGCCTGTGAGGTTTTTGGTGCTGAGTTGATCACCTCAAGGTCAACTCTGGGTCCTGAACCAGTTGAGAACCATTGCACTAGTCAGAGGAAGATGCATTGTTGTGTGGGTGGCAATTCAGATCTTTAATAGGCTTAGATAACAGTGAGGCCAAACAACTCAACCAGTCTCAGGTCAAAGTTGTTTCTAGTTTTAGGATAAACTAGTCTCCACTTTCAAAATGTATGTTGACGGTTTAGAGGAGCCAGCTTGAGACAAGGAGACCAGGTCTTGAAGAATGGAGCTTTATAGTCACACAAGCGTCTCTATCTATAAACATTGAATGGATAAACTGTACAACACAATTGCAGAATTCACTCCTCCAAGTCTCATTAGCAAAACTCATAGTCTTGTATCTTTGATGAGGTATTGACATGGAGCAGGGGCAATACTAGCTGCCGTGAGGTTGTTGGGTCGCATTCTTTAACGTGTTTGGTCTTGAAGGAAAAGCTTAAGCTTGTAAACAAGTGAGCGACATAAGTCTCAAAAAGGTGCTGAAAGAGGCATTAAAGTGAGAGTTTACCCAAATATTAAAATTGCATCATTTACTCAACTTCGTGTCATTCTTTCTTTTGAAGAACACAAAAAAATTGGTATTGGTATTTTGGAATTTGGTATAAAATTGGCATTTTTTGAATGTTTTAACTGTGATTGTACATACAGTGAAAATCAGTGGGGTCCAAATTTGAATTGTATAGACAATAAATATCTCCTTATGTGCTTACAAAGAAATTCATGCAGTTTTGGAACAACATGAGAGTGAGTAAATGATAACTTTTCTTATTGCTGGATGTATTATTTCTTTGAGCAATATATATAAAAATATCAACAACCTTTAGACAACATATTTCGTGATTGTGTAAAAGTATCTCCAAATGTGACACATTTCAAAACTCAAACCATGGTTTATTTATGTACTTACAGGACAAACCTGTGGTCATATCCTGGTTTCTTTCATTTTGGTGCATTTGGATTGTTGAATTGAAAAACAAGTAGAACGATTTTTTTAGAAAGCTTATCTTGTGTGTGATATACAGTACCAACAAATTGGAAATACCAACATGTTCTCACTCCCAACTCGTCATACATGGATGCTTAGACAGGACTCCTTGGCACTGGGTATCCTTTAAGCATATTTTTTCAACATGCAAGGTACACCATTACTTTTATTGAGAAACCTCTGGTGTCAATACAAAGATGCAAAGAACATCATCATTAAATTACATATTGGGGTATAATACTGTCGTTATGATAACATTTATTCAAAAATCAAGTTAATTAAAACCAAGTGTTCTGAGGGCAAACGATTAATTTTATGTGAGGAACAAACCCAAAAGTGATCACCACCTCCAGCCATAATGTTCCAATTATAAAGACATTCAAAAACTGCTGCCTGAGGAAGCCTTACGTCAGGTTTGATTGTGAAATACCATTGGCATGTTTGTGACCGACTGTGTCATGCGAATGTTCAGATTTATCTTTTGAATGGGATATGACTGCATTATGATTGCACAATTTGACTGCACTCTATTCCTCACATAAAGATAATATATAGTAGTGGTCGGCAACAGGCGGCCCGCGGGCCAAAACTGGCCTGCCAGCAATAATATCTGGCCCGCGCCCGCAGCCGGATTATTTTGATAGCGGCTGGTTCTAAAATAGATCTGTCATGACAGCAACAGTTACTCACAATCAGAGTACGTGAGCGGAGAGCAGAGTGGAGCAGTGTGATTTTGAATGGAGCAAAGAGCGGATTTTTTAAAAGTCGGAACGTCATGGTTTTCATTCGCTCCAAGAGCACTCCACCACCGAGTACAATTCATGCCAACGACCCGTAATATAACGGCATATTTAGCAAGAATTTACATATTTAATTTAATATTTAGCTAGCTCGAAAGAGATGGATCACTGAAATCAGAAAGAATGTGAAGGCTAGGCTATATGATGACGCAGAACCTGATTTTACCAAGTGCGACATATGTTGACCCCGGAACAACATTGTTATTAACCAGAACCTGATTGTTGACCCAGGAACACATCTAACTCAGCAAAATCAGGACGTGCATATGATGACGGCAATGGACATGAGCGGTAAGTTAAAGTTCTCAATTAATTTGTTCATTGCTTCTAGTCTAGATACTGAATATTTTCAGCTGAAAGCATGATTTAAACAAGTACTACAACACTTGTTCACACGCAGTCGCTCTCTCAATAATGCATTCAAACAAATGTAATCTTACAGTGCTACTTCATCTGTATCATTTCGAATGAGCAGAAATCTGTAAGAAATGTATCAATCCGTGGGTAAAATAACTGACGAAAAGTAGTTATTTTTATCATAAACAAAATTTGCACCGCAAAAAGCAGCTATTATAATGCTGACAACCATGTTATTAGCTTGTCATGTGGATGTGGTAGGAAAACAAGTTTGCACACTAGTGTTCCAATAAGTCACTTTGAAACTCTCCTGTTATTTTATTATTTAATATACGTTATGAACAGAAATGTGATATTTCAAACATACTGAAATACTTTAGACGCGGAGCGATATTTCTGGTATCAGTGAACCCGGAGCGGAGCCGGAGCAGAGTGATTATTAAATGCTTGGAGCGTGGAGGGGAAATTGTTGGCGCTCCACTACGCTCACATAGACTCTGCCGGACACCGTCACACAAATGTGGCTTTTTTGTTAATGACTCTACTACAGGATTTAACAGAGTAACAGCTCACTACCATTTACAAAAGACACTGTAACAGTCTGTCACAGGCAATTCTAGTTACATTTTTCATCAATCAATTTCTTAAATTATCTTTTGACTATGTTCTGGCCCACCATCTAGTGGCAAAATTTTTTTGGCCCGATGCCAAACTTACTTGCTGACCCCTGATCTATAGCATAAAAAGACTTGGAATATAACTGTTTTCTGGTCAGTTTTTGCAATAAATAGCAGTGACGATACTTTTGTCTTTCTGTTACATGTTTTATATATCGTTGAAAAGTGGCTAGTGCAGGGCTGAGGTTACAGGTGCTCAAAAATATCCATGAAAGTGTATATATATATATATATATATATATATATATAATTGTTACTTGTACAATTGCATGCAAATAATTAAATGCATTTGGATCGTACAAGTAGTAATGGTGTACCCTTAAAAATAAAAGTGGTAAAAACTGACTCCAAGGGGTCCTGACCAGCATCCATGTGTGACAAGCTGGAAGTAAAAACATGTTACAAATACAAACTTCAAACTTGTTTAGAAGGATCTACAGTATACAATATTTGCAAAGGGAATGTTGAACTCATGGTATATCTCAGGGCAGTAGTTTACAAACTCTGGTTGAGGTCCCTCCAGTGGGCCTCAAGAGGATTCTAGGTAATCTGTGGAAATTGGTATTTTTTAATTATGTACTTTTAGGGCTGTCAAAGTTAACTGTAGATATGTATTGGAAAAAGTGCTAAACAAATAAAGTTTATTTGTACTTTAGTGAGTTAGTTAATATTACATTATATTTTACATGTACTAAATTCTACCATCATTACATTTGAGCAAATATATAACCTAGATGCCATTTTATTTAAGGAAGGGTTTCCTCAGAAGGGCTTATGTTATACTCCTTACATACTGTGGAAATGTTTTTCAGAGGGAGTTTTTACTCATTTGTGCCCAACAGTTAAAGCAACTGGCCAAAAGTACTAAGTAGTTCTTAAGAACAGTGCTTCTGTTATGAGGAACAGATTAGTAGGAAAAACTGAGGATGAGAAACAGGTTCCCTGTGCTCTCCTTTACTCTTACTGCAATAAAAGTGTGTTCCATAGCCCAGAGTAAAGCCATCAGCCTACCGCCTACACACTGGACAAGATAAATTCATAAACAGAGCCTTAACAGTGTTATCTAGGACGGCCGATATGGAGTAACTCATTTCCTGCGTCAGTCACAGGCAGAATAAAGGCTTTCTGAAGCAGATTACAGGTTGATTTCACTGGATGTTGCACAAAACATATGACATCCTGAGACAGTACAATGTTTTCTGTTCATACAGATGATACTGTAGCATGTGATGAAGAAATCATGGCCAGAGGTACCTAACGTCACTTGTTTCATAGTTAAAGCTTGAGTTGTCTTGCTTCCTTCTAGAAATCCGTCTGGCCCAGTGCCATGACAGTAAAGGTAAGGTGTGGCTTTACCTAGGCTGGCTCAACTTCAGTAAGTATACTGTTCTTCTCCAGATATGACGTAACTGTGTTTCTTATTGCCACTGGCTGTAGGTGTGCTGAACTCATAATGTGTGTTCCCATGCACTCACACTAAAGGTTTAACACCAAGAACCTGAGTCATGTAAAACTTGTTGCAAAATACAAAAGAAAAAATGATTTACTGTCTGGTCACGCATTTTAAATGCTCTTTCTTCAAGAGGGTGTGAACGTATTTGGTTTCTTTAGCATGTTACTACAAAATTATTCGTAAAAGACTTGAAAAAAGGTTTGGGTGGTTACCATGACCAGTTAGTTCCTGCTTTGAGATTCTATCCTCCTTCACTCTTAACATGGGTGTAGAATATGCCCCCCACCCCCACTTTTAATAAAAAGGAAAATCATCCCCCACACTTTTTTTTTTTTTTTTTTTCTGGGCAAGCGTGTTCGTGTAGAGGTTTCCAAGGGCCGGTGTGAGTAAATCTAGATTTAAATTCAAAGACACAAAATAGTCTATGCATTTTTTTTGTATCCAAAATGAAGCGATGTGAACTTTATGGAGCGCTCAACACTCTCATGCAGTCCATGTTTCATTCATACTTGAAGCCGGAGGGCGCTCTCATGCAGAAAGTCTAAAACAAACACATAGAAATAACAACTTATAATGTACCAGGAAATCCTTAATATGGACAAAGCCATCCAGCTATTGCTGTAGCTGAGCTAAATAAAAAGCACAAACATTTTAACTGATGAAACGTGAAGACAATAAACACACAATTTCGATAATGTCTGGTTTATGTGTGTTTTTCCAAGTCATCTCCAGGTAATAAATACATAAAGCATATTAATAATGCAGTGTTAATTGACAGCATTTATTACAGTATAGGGACAAAAAATATTGTATGCCTTATTCTGTGATAAAATGGAAAAAAAGTGTTTGTGGTAAAAAACAAATCATAAAATTGTCATTAGGTAAATATAGCACAATTGTTTTGTTATTATAGAACACAAATGATTGGTTACTGAGCAGCAGTGTATTAGATTTCTTAGCAAATTAAAAGAGATAAGAAAAACAAACATGACAATTATAAATAAAAAACTTTGTTGGAAAAATTAATAATAAGTGTATCCTGTGTTCCCTCTAAGCTGAGTGCGCACTTCTTACACTGTGCAGAAGAAATAATGTGCTGGCACATTATATAGAGTTATAGAGTTGATGTCGCTATAGAGTTAGAACTGGTGAATCCGGTTTACAGGTTTCATAGACAGAGAATGATGTGCGCCCGGGTGTGCCTCACACGTCTTGAAAAGTGAAGTGCGGGCTCTTTGATCGCCCCCTGGTGGCTGCCCGCAGTACAGGTCATAAACTCCGCCCTCTCCATGTAAACGAATGGGACTTCAGTCAAAATAAAAAAAAATATTACACTTTCAATAAAATTTTCAGAAATATTGTTTCGGTCATTTAAGTTAGTTGTTATCATGCTGATATATGTTTTGTTTCATGTTTAGTAATGATGCTAAAGTTTGAGTATTCTTGACACTACTGCGCAGACTATGCACAGGCTCCAAACGAATCTCTACTGCGGCTCCAAACGAATCTCTACTGCACAGACTCTGGCTCCAAACGAATCTCTACTGCGCAGACTGGCTCCAAACGAATCTCTACTGCGCAGACTAAACGAATCTCTACTGCACAGACTCTGGCTCCAAACGAATCTCTACTGCACAGACTCTGGCTCCAAACGAATCTCTACTGCACAGACTCTGGCTCCAAACGAATCTCTACTGCACAGACTCTGGCTCCAAACGAATCTCTACTGCACAGACTCTGGCTCCAAACGAATCTCTACTGCATTCTGTCTCTACTGGACTCTGGCTCCAAACGAATCTCTACTGCACAGACTCTGGCTCCAAACGAATCTCTACTGCACAGACTCTGGCTCCAAACGAATCTCTACTGCGCAGACTCTGGCTCCAAACGAATCTCTACTGCGCAGACTCGGGCTCCAAACGAATCTCTACTGCACAGACTCTGGCTCCAAACGAATCTCTACTGCACAGACTCTGGCTCCAAACGAATCTCTACTGCACAGACTCTGGCTCCAAACGAATCTCTACTGCTAAACGAATCTCTACTGCACAGACTCTGGCTCCAAACGAATCTCTACTGCATAAACGAATCTCTACTGCACAGACTCGGCTCCAAACGAATCTTTACTGCACAGACTCTGGCTCCAACGAATCTTTACTGCACAGACTCTGGCTCCAAACGAATAATAAACGAATCTCTACTGCATATCTCTACTTAAACGGCATAAATTTGATGGCATCACTTGCAATCTACAGTCATATTGTGAAATAGTATTGCAATTTCTAATATTGGTTTCCTATTTCAATACATATCTTTATAATATATTTTATTCCTGTGAAGCAAAGCTGAATTTTCAGCATCCTTACGTCAGTCTTCAGTGTCACATGATCCTTCAGAAATTATTCTAATATGCTGATTTACAGGGGTTAAAGCAAAAAAAAAAAATCCTGAGCCTGAACTTTTTTCCGGGGGCGGGCCAGGCTGGGGCGGGGGTTGGCGGGCAGCACAATGACTGTTGCAACTTAAACATTTGAAAGGATACTATGGAATAGTTATTGCTGTCCTTATTCAAACTGATTTTTATTTTTAATATATGGTTATCCTGAAGAATGAAAGCTATATCACAGGCTTGGAAAATTATGAGCTATATCACCGCTTATCGACGCTAGGGGTGTGACAAAATACTTGACAAAATTCAGATACTTGGTTCACTAGAATGAGACAATATTTTAATACTATTTAAAAAAAAAATTCAATAACAAAATATTTGTCAAACAATGCAGTCAAACAATGCAGTTGTAATTTGAAATATTTTAACTAATCTAGGGCTGTAACTAATGATTATTTTGGTAATCAAGTAATCTACTGATTATTTTGACAAATTGAGTAATCTGATATGTTTAGTAACACAAACAGGCCAAAATGAAAACCAGGCTTTAGTATGACTATTTACTATTTATATATATTAGGGTCTTATACTGTATCGCGTATCTTGTCAGTGTCCGCGCTTGCTTGGCCAGTTGTTGTGATAAAAAGGAAAGTGTGTCCAGCTGAATTCAATTAGTATTTGTTTAGACAGGTATAAAAAAGCTTAGTTTACTGCGGCAGCCCTCGTGTGAAGACCGAAGAGTGTAAATGCGACTCCACCGGGTAGGGACAAATGATAAAGGGCAAAGGATATAAAGTATATATTTTTATTTCTTCTCTTTCCTACTACTTGTTTCACTTCTGTTTCAGTTTTTATAACCATTTCTTACTATGTGTAAGTTGTTGTTTTTTAGCGTGTGTGTTTGGCTCAGTGTTATTTTATCAGGATTACTGTTAAACTAATGTAGTTTGATTTTTATTTGTTATCTATTTTAATTTTAGTTAAAGTTGGAGTAATGTTTGTCATTTTATTCGTTTTTTATTATCAATCAATCAATCAACTTTATTTCTAAAGAACTGAATAAAACAACAATGTTGACCATAGTGCTGTACAAAGAGTAAAGCTATTAGAAGAGGAAAACACATAAACATACATATCTAATTAAGAAGTATAAAAATATAAACCTTAGATGAACAATTTAGATATATCTTAAATAAGGACAAAAGAAACCCATATGACCCTAGCAATCTTCACACTAGTTATGTCTGTATGGGTTTTTTATTACATTTTAGTTTTTATTTAATTTAATTTTAGTAATTTAGTACTTAAACTTCGAAATGAAAGCATATTGAATTTATAAATGTGTATATATGTGTGTGGTTGTGCATACACATATAGTTGTGGTTTTGGTATTTGGCTTATTGTTATGTTAGAATCATTGTTATACTATTATACATTTGTTCTTTAATATTTGAATTGTTTTTAGCTTTATTTTTTGTTTTCGTTTTAAATGTTAAGTTTTGATATTTTGTTCTATGCATTTTATTTAATTTCTTTATTTTTTTAAATGTGTATATATATAGTATTTATAAAGTTTAAACTTTTAGTTTTGGATCTGTTTTAGTTGTTTTAATGCTACAATTGATTGCTTCTGTTGTCCTCATTTGTAAGTCGCTTTGGATAAAAGCGTCTGCTAAATGACTAAATAATAATAATATATTACTAATTGGCTCAAATAAAATATAAAAACCAAGTAACTGCATGGTTTTATTGAACAACACTGTTAAAATACATTATGTAATATACCTATAGCCTACCCTACATAATATGAACGTAACCAACTTAAGTACATTATGTATTATAACAAATACCTGCAGAGGGTGATGTTTCACTTTACAGCGTGATTAAACAATATTTAAATCCATACATTTTTTATATTTGGCCACATGCAAACTCAGAAACTTTTATTTTGAAATCGCAATGTACAATAAATGCACATTTAGAAATAGGTTGATGTATTCTCCTGTGTTGGCAAAGGTTTATAAATGATTTACGCTACAGATCTAGTGAGATAATGCACACTGTTTTCCCAAATGACCGTTAAGCTATTTAAATTCACAGCATATGCAGAGGAAGAGTTTAGCCCCTTTCACACATACAGTCTTGCTTTACTGGTAAATTACTGGCAAGTTACCAAGAGATCATGTGTGAACAGGACCTTTTCAAAAATCCCAGTAAATATAATCTGGCAATCATGTCGTTCTTATGGAGATGTGGGGTTTTAATAATGTTAGTGTTCTGACACTTGGAATTTTAAGATGAAGAATAGTAAACACCTGTTTGTACTGAATAAACAAACTTTTTTGCGTGTAGTCTTATATATTTTTTTTTTTTCGTTTGCAATGTCCACTAACATCTTCATATTAAATGATTTTGTCTTTTATCAGATGATAATATGTCTATGAAATATACAAATTGTGTAATAGTTAGTTGTATTTATTTTTTTGACAATTTTGTTTTTTTTTTTTAAAGAGGGACAAAGTAAGGCACAGCAGCAATACATTCAAGGTTTCTTAAGAAGAAACCATGTCAAAGACAGGTAGATGCAGTACAGTGCAGTGCAGGTCAGAGCCAATCCACCAGGCAGGGGCAAGTAGGCCAGCAAATTAGCAGCCCTGAACCTGGCAGCACAGGTCAGAGCCGTCCAGAGAGGGCCAGTGAGGACTACACCAGCAGCCATCTAACTGCAGCAACAGAACATGAGCAATTTTTACAAAAAAGGTTCACTAGACTCTCTCTCTCACACACACACACACACACACACACACACACACACACACACACACACACACACACACACACACACACACACACACACACACACACACACACACACACACACACACACACACACACACACACACACCACACACCAATGAAAAAAGTTGAGACAAGTAATGTCTGTTCAGTGTTTTTATTTATAAAAAAGAGATGAGTTGTCCAGGCACTTGTGCAGTGCTTTTTCTGTTTCATCCCACTTGTGTTGGGGCATGATTTTTCCCATGGGCCCCCCCTGACTGGATCTTGACCCCCCCCCCCCGTGCCACCCCATTAAAAAATGAATCGCCCTGGCTCTTCTCTCATACCATTGGTAGGCGAACTCATGGACTCGAAAGTGATATAAACAATTATTTTTTTTAAATATAGGATTTTTTTTTTCGCAGCCAAACGCTGCACGCTGGAGATCCGGCACGGTGCCGGAGAACTTTAAGCCCTGGATTTATTATCAATGTTGAAACTGTTGTGTTGCTTAATAAAATGCATTAATTTGTAAAATATAAAACTTATAAATATATAAAAATACATATAGTTTTTTAAGTTAAACAATCATATTAAACTGAAATGTAAAATTGCAAACCCCATTCAATTAGATAACATTAATTTAGGTGATTATTTCTCCCTAGAGTTCCTAATGAGTTACTATATAGAAGCGGTTCTCAACCCGTCACATGGCCCGTCACGAATCCGAATGCGGCCCACCATGCTGAATGTTACAGTCTTCTGTGTTGAACATAATTAAAAAATAACTTTCAGTTTTACAATTAGTTTTAGTTTTTACATTCATTTAAAAATGTACTAAACAAATATAAGCTAATGTTTATGTTATGTAAAAAATTTTTTTTCATATATTATTTTCAGACATGAGCAGACCTATGTACTCACGTAGCCTAATTAATGTTACGTATTTAACGAACACTTACAAGTGTGCACTTTGGAAGAATTCAATTCAAATAGTCATCAGCAGCCATTAGTTCTGTAAAATTGAGCATCAGAATGGACAAATTTGTTAAGGGGGAAAACAAAATGTGGAAAATGCCAGCGAAGAAACGCATTCAAACAAGAATAGTCTCAGCATCAGCAGTGAAGAGAGTGCTGGACTTACTTTCGGTTTGCCCCGCCACTCACTTGAAGACGTTCAGGCAAAAGAAACACCCATAAACTACTACGCAGCAATCATCCTTATTACAGAAATGTAGCAAAACATCTCTGGAGAGAACCTCAGATTATTACATTTGAAAATTATTTCCATATTTGGATCAACATAGGCTACATTTGTGAACGCACACTTTCTGCAGTGTCGCGTGTCAAGTCACGCTTCCGTGCGCATCTTACAGACTGTAATTTACAATCTCAACTTCATTGTGCTGTTACTCCTTTCGAGCAGAATTTCACAAAATTGGTTCCCGACAGCATCAGGTGTTTTATTATTGGTGAGTAGAATTATTTAGTTAAATAAATGTAATCGTTTAGATATCATAATATTTAGGCTATAAATAATATTATAAATCTGGTTGGTTTGTATTGATGACGTAATATGTAAATGACATGCGTGCGGCCCGTGAGACTTGCACTTGGACCATAGTGCGGCCCGGTGGAAAAAAAGGTTGAGAACCACTGCTGTATAGCATCAAGTTTATCCCCACTTTGGCTGAAAGCTTTTTCTGGAAGATTGATAGTGCGAAAGAGAACATATGTTTTTTTTATCATAAGGATAAAGGCAGATGTTTTTGTAAAGTAATTTTGATGTCTTTGAATCATCCATCTTGAATCTAGAGCTCCAGGCTTTAGGTTTAAAGAGCCGTTTAACCCCCTCAGGACCACTATCCGTTTTAATGAGCAAAATAAAGCTTTTCCTCAGCTCTTCCTGTGCATTAAGCCCACACTTCCCTCTCCTGCTAGGACAGAATTGTTTGAGGCTCAGCAGAGGAGGTGTATTCCGCTACATATGGTGCAATGTAAACAAAGATACCATCGCAACACAATGAAGGATTCTCAGGGTGTGGATGACAATAATGCATTCTGGGTCTTTGAAGATCAATTCTGGATTCCAACTGGGATTGGCTCCAATGAATGCAATGAGTGGGATACAGACTCAAAACTGTGGAGATGTGGGGGTGTTCCAGATCAGGGACTTCAGGAACCCACAGGAAGAAGATGGAACAAACAGAGACACACATCCACACAAAAACAACACCACTACCATTTGAAAAAGTAGATGGCAATAAAACTGAGAGAGAGATAAAAAAATGTCCTTCTGACATTTCAGGAAGTTGCTTGTATGGGGTCAGTCATTGCGTTACTCCAAACCCAGATGCTATAGTGGCCTCCGGGGAGGGCCGAGGGAGCTAGAAAGGCAGGATTTGAGAGAACTGGGAAGAAAGACACGTGTTTGAACCAAGCCAGATGCAAAACACCCACAGAAGAGCCATGTATTTTATTTCACAGAATGTACTTTAAATGCATTATTAGCTTTACTTGCAGAAAGTGATACTGTGTTGACTTTATTACACCAGCTGTAAAGCTTCCTCCTCTGTTGCGCATGAGTATATAGGCTTCGGTCCTGAGGAGTAGCAAACTTAACAACAACGCTTGCTCAGTTGCTTAAAAGTACCATAGATTTTTTTATTCAACAAATGGCTTTTTCCAACAATTGCACAGTGTGAGAAAATGCTGTCATGGCATTAAATTTTCGTTTTGGCAGACATGATCAGTGACCGAAATAGTGGTGTTTCATAAATGTTTCTCCGATGGCACATTTTCACAGTTTTATTTCAATGTTTATATTTAACCAATGAACCAATGAAGCATCATTATCATTAAGACATTAGTATTAAAATTGCCTAATGTGCAATTTAAATCCCAGTTTATAGGGGAAGTCGTGGCCTAATGTTTAGAGCGTCAGACTCGTAATCTAAAGTTTGCGAGTTCGAGTCTCCGGTCCGGCAGGGATTGTAGGTGGGGAGAGTGAATGTCCAGCGCTCTCTCTCCACCTTCAATACCACGACTGAGGTGCCCTTGAGCAAGGCACTGAACCCCCAACTGCTCCCCGGGTGCCGCAGCATAAATGACTGCCCACTGCTCCGGGTGTGTGTTCACTGCTGTGTGTGTTTGGATGGGTTAATTGCAGAGCACAAATTCTGAATATTGGTCACCATACTTGGCCGTATGTCACGTCCCTGTAAATGTTTGTATGCAATTATTACATAAAATCGATTCATTAATTGATTACTAAATTACTTTATTTTCGTTTTTTTTCTCTCAGCTAAATAAAAGCTTTAATTAAGTTTAGTGATTCATAAAAAAAATGTATTTTGGTGCATCACTACAAAAACATAACGTGTTATGCTAAACTTGTTTCTCATTTTCTCTTTCATATTTACTTTGGCAACCCGATCTCACAAGATGTATTTCACGTAATTGGATTTTTTGTATTTGAAAACGTTCTATTTGAAAAACAAAATGAATGAGCCTGAACCCTAAACCTAACTTTCTGTTCTGGGCACAAGTAGGTTGTACGAAAATTTATAAAAGATTATGAATTCAAACTAATTTACAAAACGTAAAGCAGTTACGAATTGTCACGAGTCTGTGTTTGTGTTGACGATTCACTCTTCTTTCAGACTGTTCATGTAGACCTTTACAAATAGATATCACAAAAGAGATACTCAGAAATATTTAGTTAAATACTATTTAATACGGTTTTCAACTCAGTTATACAGTTTATTAAAAGAGAGCACTATACAAATAATCTTGAATTGAATGATTTGTTAGTGTGTTTAATGTAAATGTATCTGTTTTAATCACCCTAATTGTTCTTTAATTCAAAAGCCCAAACTGTTTTGAGCCAGAAACAATTCTCATTTTAATTATTCATTGAAATATTATCTCATTAAATGGCTCCAATATAGTTTGTTATTTTGAATTAGTAGCTTTTATTGAAGCTAAATACTATACTTTTAAACGATAAGCTTAAATGGAGCTAGTAATTCTATGTAGCGTTTTAGCTTGGAAAGCTAAAGTTTCAATGTAACTTGCCCAGCATTGAAGTCTCACCATGTTTTAAGTAGCAAAATGTCCATGTTTCTACATTGAAAAAAAATCTTACACAGGAGATAAAAGTTATGAACCTGATGGACACTGTGTTCTTAGACATTGTTGTGTTTGGGTAATCAATTTAATCAGATGAGAGAACATCATTCATCTTGCAAAGCATCACACTTTTTTCTTCGAAAACTCCTGAGAGAGACAAATAAGGACCTAAACTGAGGCAAATGTTTATCTCTCTTGGAAAGCACTCCCTAACAACTCGGTGTACATCTCCAGTTACACTTTGCAAATCTTTGACTTTGTTTATCCTGAGGCCCAGGGCTGGAATGCCGGAGAAAAGGACCTTTTGAGCACCTAGTCGTAACATTAGCAAAACATTAGCACGCTAGCATTTCACATTTTCCTTTGTGGACTTGTGATCAAGTTGCGGTGAGATCACGTCTGCAGGATTTCACCCAACCAGATAATTCCTAACTTGGTAGCTTTTGTTCTATTATTTACAATAACATTTTAAACCACTGATGCAAAATGTTTGCACGCTATGGACAAATACATAAACACCCCATTAGAAACATTATTGAACATTATTACTTGCATTAGGAGCCTAAAAGGCTGGTGAATATTCATCTTCTGCTGAACAAAACTTGCCCATTCACGACACTCAGATCCGTTACCCATTGAGTTGCTAATGTGATCACTGGTGCCCACACAGTCATGGGCTTTATTCATCATTGGAAGAACCAGAGGGAGCCAATAGTTGATTCATTTCAATAGATGTCTTCTTTCTATCCACAGATGGGATTTGTGTCTTTTTTGTGATATATTCTTCTCAGAAAGTAAACACTGTGTCTATGTTTTTATTGTAACAAAGACGCACTGTTTTCATTAGTGTAAAGCTAAGATCATTGACTGACTTATGACCTCCTTTGTTGTTGTATATATGGCCGGTTATGAGTTGAAAGAAAGTTCTATCCTATTCCAAATGGTATGAAACCCAACATTAGTGTTCGCAGGGGCGTAATTATGCCATCAAGCCTGTCATAACCCTATAACATCAGATGACTAGGCAAAGTTGAGAAGGACATTATGTTAATACAGCAAGCAGCTAGCCAGGGAGGTCAGCATATTTTTGACTTCAAACTGAACTTCCAGAAAATGTGTCATGTCAAGTAAGTGAAGAAAACTGTTTTATGAGTTTGAGTCAAATCCCTGGCTAGTTTTTGTCCTTATTTCTTGGAGAGTGAGGTAATGCTCGTAATGAATGTGCTAAATCTTAAATATCACACGGTCACTTATTGTTCCAACTCCAAACCAGAAACATATTCTATGCAAGTACACAAAAATAAGTTGAGAACTTCATGTGCAGTTCTTGCATTATTGTGGTTGTCTTGAGTACTCAAGGGGTTGAGTTAGCTTCACATATCTGTGCCATTAAACCAAATGTGCTATTACTCAAGTAGCTAACTATAAAGAAGTCGACAGTTTGACTAACTTTTACTTTTTTAGCAAGATTCTTATCAAACTGTTCCTCTGGTCTGATAGAATTTGATTGGAGATAAATAAAAAAAACTGACCATAATAGATTTTCATGGTTTTTTTTTCTACAACGTTCCTTTGAAAACACTGAAAATACAACACATACTGAACATTTTCTAAATGCAATGTGAAATTGTATTTTTGTGTTTAATTGTTTAGAATGCTTGGGGTCGGTAAGATTTCAAATGTTTTTGAAAGAGGGTGCATTTATTTGTTTAAAAATGCAGCTAAAACAGTAATATTGTGAAATATCATTACAATTGTATTTAATTGTTTTCTATTTTAATATATTTATAAATGTAATTTATTCTTGTGATTTCAAAGCTGAATTTTCAGCATCATCACTCCAGTCTTCAGTGTGAAACGATACTTATGCTGATTTGGTGCTCAAGAAACATTTCTTATTATTATCAATGTTGAAAATAACATTTTACCAGACACAAACTGTAATATTTTTATGTAAACTGTAATATAACTGCACTAGATATTTTATGCTTATAGACCCTTTTAGGGCCGACGTCACAATTACATCACAGTGCTAGCTAAAGGCAAAACAAATTGTTGTAGCAGCAGCTCCAACTTGAATTTTTATCGCATAACTGCTGCCACTGCCAGACAAAAAAACAACAGCACAGCTGTGGTTAAACACGATAAAACGAGCGGACTCGACAAAAACGATCGTCAAAAGTGCTCACATTTGAACCCCACACTTCTTATCAGAAAAGGTTAAATTGTATTGACTTTTTTTGTTATGGGCATGTCTAATGATTAAGCTCAGATCAGATTTATTTGTCACATACACAATTATACAGAGTATAACAGCAGTGAAATGTGTTCTCTGCATTTAACCCATCCAAGTGCACACACACTTGGAGCAGTGGGCAGCCGGCACTGCGGAGCCCGGGGAGCAAAAAACGGCGGTTCGTGCCTTGCTCAAGGGTCTCACCTCAGTCGTGGACAATTCCTGCCGGAGCCGAGATTCAAACCCACAACCTCGGATTACAAGTCCAACGCTCTATCCACTAGGCCACGACTGCCCCAAAACGTCTAAAGATTTAAATAATGTCTGGGTGCATGTTTGTAAAACAACAATCTGACGATTTATATGCTTAATCATTTGTAATTGTATAGACATTGTTGTGATTAGTTGTAACTGGAATAATAATGTAGCTGTAAAAATAGTTGCCTGCTGAAATTGAAATATATATACATCTTCATGACTAGATAGACACGGTGAGTTTGATTAACTATACATGTTAATGTTAGATGTGAGTCACTTAACCGGAGGAAAACCTGTCAGATCGTCCATCCTTTGAGTAAAAGCATGTGTAGGTCAGCCAATCTGGTTTTGTCTGTTAAAATTAAGCTTTTCAAATAAGAATCGCAGGCCTGGAAAGTGAGTGACCTTAGAAATGCAGGTTAAAAAGGAATTTATCCAGTTGCTGTTAAAAAACAAGCTAACAAACTTTTAGTGAAGCGGTCAGGAAAATCTTTCTGCCTCCACTTATAGGAAAAACACAGAAAATGTCACAATGTTTACTAACAAAAAAAAGTATTGCTCAAATCTTTCCCTGGAGGGCCAATCTGCTGCAGAGTTTAGCTCCAACCATGATCAAACTCACCTACCTGTTATTTTCTAATGATCTTGAAGACTAAAAAATACTAATTTAGGCTAATATAAACTAAATCCTGATATAAACCATTGCAACATATACACATACACACACACACACATTTAATTTATACTTACTACAGGCAATACAGTAAGTCACAAGAGCTGAGAAGGTGAGCGGGCAACATGGGCAAAACTGTGGTCTCTTTCCAATTTTCCACTAATATGCAATAAAAGAGTCTACTACACATTTGCTGAATAACCCACACATTTCACACATCATTCCAGCCGGAAAGAGGCAGCTGCATTTTGGGAATCCCCTGTTGCCCTGAACATTCCCAAATTGTTCTTTTTCCACAAACTACAGAGCAGCACACGATGAATCTCAGAGGTGACAGCTAACCACCAACTTCAGATGTTTCTTTGGGACTCAAGCATGAAACACTTATCAAGCGTATTTGTGAACATCAATATGTATTTGTGCGAATATGTTTAATCTACGACCCTAAAAACCTAGATTTTGTATAATTTTAACAGATTTTCAGGCATACAGAACAGGCGGTGATGTTTTTGATTATGGGTATGCGAGTGACCGAGAGGATGTAGCTCTGATTTAAAGAGTGCGAGTGCACTGGAGCACAGGGATGAGCTTTCTGTGTGCTGCTCTCAACCATTACTCATCATTTACTCAATGTAACATTCTGCATTTCACATTATGGCACACGTGGTTTTGATCATGTAGATTAAGAATAACTCCCTTCCAGAGGCTTACCCACAAGATGGACTACTCACACTAACCGTAAAGACTATGTTTCGCAATAGCAAAAAGGGTCTTGGTGTATTTTTGGCAAGCCTTTGCTAGAACTGTGACCAATCAGATTTTTACTCTGAAATCCAAAGGGGTTTAGATGACACATTAAGGAGTCATGTTTAAAATTCAGATTATGTGCCAAAAACATGATAAATCTCAGGAAATCTATGGAAATGAGCAAGACCCAGTCAAAATACTAATGACTAGTACTTTATCATTTCACATATTGTAGCTGATATCTTCTTTTAGTACTGAAACTCATCTGGAGTTCACCAATGGCTTCGCAACAGTCATCTTTTCCGTTGAAAACAAGGCATGGGCCAAGGCAGAGCTCTCAAAACAATGGCACTATTTGTTTAAAACTACAATCACATCCTCAAGCGAGTTGTTTTAAGCCCACCCCCTCACTCTAAACTCAAAAGGGTCGAGCGGCCTGCCCTGCATCACTCAACTGGGCATTGAAATTGGCTCGGAATAAATTTCATAAACATTCTGAGATAAATTCTAGACAAGTTGCTTTGAAACGGCCGGGCTTCCAATGGAGCAAAGAAACATGAGATGATGTGTTGGGAGATGAAGACAATACTTAAGAGTCTGAGACTGAAGAGCAATCATATTTCCAAAATCTTTGTGGTTTGAAGAATGTTCCACTGTGTAATCTAATCTAAGACCAGGCACGATGTCGGATGATGAGTATGATGTGAGAATACTCAGTGAGGTTTAATATTTTGATACGCAAGTATAGCGATGCCTCATCTTTCTCCTTCAGACAAAGGCACAAATCACTTTCCAGAGTGTTTTCCTTCACTGGTGAAATGATCTTCCCTGACCCTACCAAATCCGAAACACCAAATCCCAGACTATACTCCAGGAACAAAAAAAAAAGTAAAATAAAAATACAAATCTCTTCCGTCAGCACTTAACCGCATCCTGCTGAGATTTTTTTCTCTCTATGATTTCACTGTTACTTAATCTTTCCTTGTCCTAGCTTGTACTACTCTAAACAATTTCTAAAACTTTACAATGAATTGCTTGTTGTATTCCTCATTTGTAAACTGCTTTGGATAAAAGCATCTGCTAACTGAATAAATGTAAGGTGGTTGTTAAAGGAATGTTCTGACTCGGAGTTCAATACTATTCAGCATCTGTAGTATTTAAATAAATATAAATAATAATACAATACAAATGATAATAATACAATTTTGGTACATAAGAAATAAATAAAGGATTTCAAATTTCCGAAATTTCACATCAATGCATTAAAACTCAATAAAAATAAAAAAAAATTAAAAAAAAAGTCCTTTATTATTATGTTTTTTTTAACATAGTAATAACTAAATAATTATTAGATAAATAGAAAAGTTTACAATTAAATCAATAACAATACATATACATGTTGGGTCCCATTTTATATTAGGTGGCCTTAGTAACTATGTACTTACCTCAAAAATAAGTACAATGCACTTATCGAGTTCATATTGTATTGCAAATCACTTTTGCTGCTATTAAGGTGGAGGTACTGAGGTAAGGTTAGGGACAGGTTTGGTGGGATGGTTAGGTGTAAGGGTGGGTTAAAGGGATAGTTCACCCAAAAATGAAAATGTGATGTTTATCTGCTTACCCCAAGGGCATCCACAATTTACAGTAGGTGACTTTGTTTCTTCAGTAGAACACAAATAAAGATTTAAAACTCAAACCGTTGCAGTCTGTCAGTCATATAATGACAGTCAATGGTACTCATGGCTTTGAGAGAAAATAAACACACAGACAAAACCAAACTAAGCCTTGCAGCTTGTGACAATACATTAAGCCAGGTCTAAAGACATGAATCGATCGGTCTGTGCAAGAAACTGAACAGTATTTATATCATTTTTTACCTCTCATCCACCGCACTGTCCAACTGTCCTGAGTGTGTTCACAACAGCCAGACAACAAACCATTGACACTTTGATCTACTATCTATAAATTAGGAGTGTCAATGTCACCTAATATAAACTATTTAAATGTTGTTTGTAAATATTTATAATATTTTAAAATGATTAAATAGTAATAAAAAAGTGGGTCTAAGGTTTCTGTAGAACACATCTCATTTAAACATTGCTTACATATATATATTTGCCGAACCGATTATTGGTCTATAATCCGCTCAGAATGACTTTATCCCATAAACTTTCATTGTAAACACATAAATGCACACAGGGTTTTCTTGTTTGTTTTTACAAACCGAGTGATATGTTTCTGCTGTAATCAATAGCATGCCACAGATGATGTTAATTGAATTCAAAGCATTCCTCATCTGGTTACTTTAAAAAAGTCTCCAAAATATCATTCACACTTGAACGAGAAAACCAACTGTTTATTATTAGTTACAAAATGTTTATTATTTCTCAAAATATAATTAATCTCTTATTGAATGTCTAAGTCACTCGCAACATAAAATCAATTGAATATTTTTTTTGTTTATTTACATTGATAGTTTTCAGCGGCACAAGCAAAGAATGCTCACGTGTCGTAGCCGGATTACATCAGTGAAGACATCAGAACAGATGTTCATCCGGCTGCAGATGCAGTGATATTTCCTGTGAAGAATGCTCCATGTTTCCACTGCAGTTATAAGATCTCAGACACCAAATTCCAACAGTGCACCATGACCTTCTTTCTATCCAGAACACTGATGCTGATACGCACCAACATGGACCAAAACTGGATCCACCTACACTGGATGACTTGCTTTCAGATGTGCATGAGGTGTAAAACCAGATGATAAAGCACCTTGCGGGTTTACATCAAAGAACATGATCATTTATTTTACGTTCAGACACAGCTGGTGGACACATGGCAAATCCACATGTAACAAGAAATTGAATTTATGACTAAACCTAATTTACACCTTGTATGAAAAGCTAGAAAATTCGTCAAGACTGAACAAACGGTAATTTTATGAAGGTTCTGACTGTTGTGTGAAGGTTAGGCCTATATTCAAAATGTATGGTCTAGAAAAACAAGTTAGGGGAAAGAAACTTGATGAGACATGATATTTATTGCACAGTAAGGCTTAGAGTAAGGTTGAGTCTAAGAACACATTGTTAATGTGAGATTTCCAAATCCACATTTTAAAATTGTCTAACATTTAAACAAAGAAAATATGTAACAGAAAATTAAGATAAAATATGTAAATATTAAATGCAGAAATATCTTTGACATTGGAGCTTTTGTGTCATTCTGAAATCATGCTGGATAAAAAAAAAAACTTTTTGGAGTTTATGCAGATTGAGAATATAATAGAATAGAATAGAAGAATAGAACAAATAGAAATCAATAAAAAAGGAAAAAACTAAATAATTTTCACTAGTGGTCTCAGACTTTTTGGACCTTTCTATATTTTGGTCAGCTGGCTTTAAAATTGTAATACAGCTCAGTGTTCTGCTGGCGTTGTAAGGGGGCATGGAATACGCTCAAATTCCTCTCATAGCTTTGGCTAGCCACAACGAAAACAGCCTCTCTCGCATAAATGACCTCTTGACCCGTTAACCAATTGTGAATCCTCTAATCCCGGAGTTATGAGCATATGATTGGATTTGCCAATGGATAAAAATTGTAGTAAAACTGAAACAAGATCTTTAAATGAAATATTCAAAGATTTATTTTCAGAATCGTTCAGATGAGAAAAATTAAATACATAAAACATTTCCCCTGGACCAGTCAGGAAGTTAATCAGCACTTGGACCCATTCCAAACGTATCTCTAAGGAGATTTTATCAGTGTCCCGAAGAGCCTCTACACCTATCACTTAAAATGATAGCTGGATTGCTTTGCTCTGAGGCGTGTAACATCCCTCTCAGCTGTTCTGATTTTTACATCTTTCTTAGCACTGGAAATACCCCTGAGCAGCAGGACTGGATTCATTCATTTAATCAGAAACTCTTCTGAAAGTAGTATGACAGTATGCAGCATCACTGGATGGTGACTAATCTACTCCACTCTAAAACCTAGGCTGCTCACTATCGTCTCTAGACCATTGTAAAGTCACTTAAATACAGACGCTGTTACAAAAGGTAAACAATACTGAAAGTTACCATATTTCATCACTGTACATTAGTATTAGCTGTCACCTGTCTAACATCACCTAAAATCTCCAGCTGTTACTGACAATAAATGGTATTACTGCATATAAGCATGACAAGTACAGTATATTTTGTGGAGAACACAATAATTCAACATGTAATCCAAGATGGCATATACATTTGTGAAATTTGCTTATAAATGAATTCATTTAATTAAAGTATTGATAAAAATAGCTTCAGTGGACTATTTGTATCCAATATAATACTTATGCTTATTAAATGATCACATTTTTAGTTTTCCAACATGCTAATGTCAGACTGATAGAATGCATTCTAATCTATAACCTTGTGAAAAAGAAATATACTTTAGCACACTTTTAAAAAAGTACCTATTACTGAAGTAATATACTGTAAAGATATAATTAAATGTGAATTGAATGTAATGTTTTTGGAAACTTAGTTGCATGTTATTTATTTATTAAATGAAAATGTGATATAGATTAAGTGATGTAGATTATGGCTGCACTGTGCACTACATAAGGGTCTACAGTAAAATGCCATTTTCAAATTGTTAGCTTACCTAAAATCTAACATTAAACATTACAGGAATAAACTTTGAGTCATATCTTCTGAAAAATGTACATAAGGAGAATTTATGTGCTTTTGCTACCTCTAAAGATTGCTCCAAAACAGTCTCTTAAGGGGCTTTATTTCACTTAGGCTGCACCCTTAGAAGGCAGGTGCCTATATAGGGAACAGACAGCAAGACAGTCTGGAACAGAGCTTAAGTGTGAGTGACATTGCTCTTTTTTATTATGCATTGGCTTCCTGCATTCTTTCACAGCTTACTTCAACTTCATTTATCACATACAGAGTAAGCATGACTTATGAGGAAATGTAGTCAAATTCCTCACCAACAGCACTGCACCTTAGGGACAGACGGTTTTGAGACACAGTCCGTGTGTTAACCTACAGTACAATACAATGTTTCATACACTCCTTTCAACACGTAGCAAAATAAATACCTCTTTCTTTTGAGTGATATTTCACAAAACGTAACTACTATTACTGCTACTGAAGTGTTGCTTTAGTTAGGATGTCAACCATCAAGAAAAAGGCTTAATACCTTTTCAGGTCTGTTAACATGTTCTGTCTTGTCCAGGTTGGCTAGAACACCTGCAGTTTACCGGCAAGCTAATTAGACTGTATGGAATATCAAGGAGGGTCTGTTTTTTTTTAATCGAACTACTATAAAGGCCTAGTTTATTGTCAGAAAGGAACTACACAAAAGGACCTGGCCATTCATAACTGAAATTACCGGGCCCATTTTACTTCTGAAAAGCGAACAGGATCTTTTTCTTGGCATCTTGCCACTATTCAATTGTTAACCTGCATTATTCTGAACACTCAGTCTTTGCTTCATTGTGAGCCACCTGACTTTTCTAAAGGTAAATGATAAAATACCAAGGAAGAGCAGGCAAAATTACTCCCACAGCAAAAATAGAGTGAATCAATAGTAATACCATGTTATATAAAGTCTTTAGACATAAGACTTTAAACATAGTAATGTGCTAAAACCACTAAAAGCACTTTAGCAACCGCATGACAGGTCAATCTATTATCGAAGTGGACAAGTACCACTTTTTTATGTAATTGTTTTCCTCCAAATAGATAGAGCACTTGAAGGATGACATATCTTTGTATGCCAAGACACTGAAATAAGTTAGCATTTCAGCACTTCCAGCTCCCTCTTCCCAAAGTCAATGGGTCGTTTGAATGGGTTTTTGGTTAAATGCCTGAAATTAGGACTGTGTTTAACACAAGTTTCATGTTTTATTCTATGACAAAAAAAATACACCAGTAATACCGCTTTGTGATTTGTTTTTAAAGCTTCCACTTGTCTTGAAAATGGTTGCTAACAAGTGGGACTATACAGAGGTGGTCGGGATGGGTTAGTTCACCCAAAAAAATACATTTCTTTCATTATTTACTCACCGCGATGTTGTTCCAAACCCGTAAGACCTTTGTTTATCTTCGGAACACAAATGAAGATATTTTTCAAGGTTTTTGACCCTTTTTGAGCAACGCAACTGACACATTCAAGGCCCAGAAAGTAAGCACATAGTTAAAAAGTTTTTATTTTTTTTGTGCACAAAAAGTGTTCTCGTAGCTTCATAAAATTAAGGTTGGACCATTGATGTCACATGGACTATGTTGTCATTGTCCTTCCTTACTACCTTTCTGGGTCTTGGATGTGATAGTTCCATTGCAAGGTCAGAAAGCTCTCGGATTTCATCTAAAATACTTTAATTTGTGTTCTGAAGATGAAAAACGTTCTTAAGGGTTTGGAAAGACATTAGTGTGAGTAATGACAGAAATTCCCTTTAAATGACTATTTGCTAGTCAACTTTAACAGCGTCATTGTTTTTATTATTTCACCATTGAAAACAATTCTAACTCAAACTTCAGGTGTACATTTTTTTTTTCAAAGATTTAAAGAGGTTTCAAAGATTGGAATTTCATTAATAACCTCCGTTAGAGCTTTTTACTTTTGCTGATTATATTTAGGTTTCAAAATTCACAATAGTTTTGTTCTTTTGTAAATACTATCATTATGAAAAAAGGTATAATAATCATAAACTTTGTATGGTCAAAGAGCTTATTTTCAACAAAAAATCCAAAGGCAAATATAAATATTTTAGTCATCACTGCAGTGCTCTCTTGAAGAACCCAAAAATATCAAAACAAACTATCAGAAGAAGATCACCATATGTCCACAGATGTGACCATTATCAATGGTACGCTGCCAGTGTGAAATTAAATTATCTCGGTTAATTAAACTAATGATGAAGAATTGCACAAACTCGCTAGAGCTTCCAAACAGGACGTTTGCTATCATGTATCACTGTATGTGCTTCAGTAAAATACAGAAAATCCACAGAATGATTCAACTTCCTTCTCTCATCAACACAGCATTAGGTGACTTACTCTGACTCTGTGCATGACTCTTATTGCTTAACTCTAGGGTTTGTTAATTTAGTGAATTATAGTGTTTCAAAGGGGATAGTGAAACAGGATAATAACCTTCCTTTACCGCAGCATTTACTGTAAAAGAGAGTAGTACTGTAAGAAAAGTCATGTGTATACAAAGCATTATGCTGCCAACAATGGCGGTAAAGCCTGTTTCAAAGTAAACGCTAAATCATCGAATAAAGGTTCTTTTGTGCTACCTGCGCACATGTCACTATGGAAACGACATTGTACTCAAACTTGTTCCAGGCCTCACTGGTGAGAGCAAATGCTTCTCTTTCTGCACTTTCTTTTTCACTTTCTGCATTTGTCACGTCCCATCTGTCTCATATTCAGAAGAAGTACATTTCTGGATTCCACAATCATGTCTTCAGTATTCAGGGCAAGCCTCTGTACACACATCTCAAGAAGGAAATGTATTAATTTGCCACTAAAAATAATTTGAACACACAATATTCTAAC
The DNA here is from genome assembly GCA_027422405.1 of Ptychobarbus kaznakovi. Taxonomy (NCBI): domain Eukaryota; kingdom Metazoa; phylum Chordata; class Actinopteri; order Cypriniformes; family Cyprinidae; genus Ptychobarbus; species Ptychobarbus kaznakovi. The sequence goes on along the minus strand of CM049805.1, from coordinate 25,229,226 downwards.
TTTTTCAGCCCTGAAGTGGTACTTCACAAGAATCTCATCTCATGTAATGGTTATATAATTACATTTGCAGGCACTAACGTTTCCCCGCACACTGGCATGTATTGCCTAAGAAGTCATTACGAAGGGTTACTGTTCTGCTTGGAGGATATCGTCCAAATTAACTGACGAATTACCTAAAAGAGTAAAAGTGGGGCGTCTGGAATTAGATCCACTTTGCAAATCAACACATGCTATGAGGCCTTGTAGGCGAGACATGCAGTCTCGCTTTGGCACTACCATAACGCACCTCTAGACCAAACAAACACGGTCTGACTAACAAAACACTTGTCCTCGTGATATAAAAGAAATCGGGAGATAAGGTCTGCACATACCAAATCATCAAGGTATCATAATATAAGTCGAGAATGTCCAAGAGTAGGGTGGATATGGAGCAACATGACAGATCCTAGTAAACACTAAATGAGCCATACACTTTTTTTTGTTTTTTTTTGCAATAATACCTGAATTTTGTTCTTTTCAAGAGCATTTGTATAAAAACGTGCCTGTGGAGGTTTCCATGTCAAGTTTTGTCGGAGCTTCTAACATCCACACATTTGAGGAGGTTTAACCAAAAAGCCTTCGGCTAACAACTAGTTGTTAGCTGTTAGTGAGCTAACAACACCGCAATCGCATATATTATGGATATGTCAAGATGGAGATGTGCTGCGCAGTGGTGAATTACTTACGTTGTACTGAACAGTAGGACACTTCAGTGAATTAAAAGAGAGTAAATAGGAAAGAATGAAAGAGAGGAAAAAGTTCAGCTGTTCTCACAAGCCTCAGATGCAAAAAGCCTAGGGCTGGGAAAACCACATCCAGCAGGGCTTGCACCCTAGATGCATATCACTGCAGTTCCTATGAGACATGCAGTTTCAGCAAGTTAACTGAAATAGGACGCATTTGTGTCAAACAATTTCTTGATGTTTGAGATACATGAAAATCAATATATTTGTGCTGTCAATCGATTAATCGATTCGATTAATCCCACCTAACATTAAAGTTTTTAAATATACTTTTATATTGCACTAATTTCACATTCAATCTTCAAATGTACAATGTACAAACAACATAAAGACAGTATATATTTTTTATCTTTCTTACATATATATTAGTGCTGTCAATCGATTAATTTTTTTGATTAAAAACGCGCGTCTGAAACGTCTCTAGTTTGGTGTGGTCGTAAAGACTTTCTGCGACTGAATAAATTCACTCATTGTCAATAAAAAAGAGACCCTAGCCCCGCCCCTGCGTTAACTAATATTAGTGCTGTCAAAATTAGCGCATTAACTGCAAGCGATTAATATTTTCAGTTTAACGCATTAAAATGATTTAACATAAAAAAAAAATATATATATATATTTATTATGATTTAAGGCCAGCATCACTGATATGTGATATCAATACTACTGATCTCTCTATAAATATTTTTTTCCCTTAATATTTGTACATTAATACTGTAGCCATTCAGCATTACAGTATAATTAAAATGTATTAGACTTAACGTTTAACTTAATGAACTTGAAACAACTTCACACGAACCCATTATAATAAATGACATATTTAGCTACCTGTGCCCTTCAGCAGAAATATACTGAAAATGAATAGTTACCAAACACTAAATTATATGTAGGTGAACCCCTTAAAGCAATAAAAGTAGTTGATTTCCTATTTTTTCTTTTGTTCTTGAATTAATAGACATCACAGCAGCTGGTTATTTGCTTATTTGCCTGCTATTGTTTTAAAAGCTGCTGCTGCTGCGTGACGCGGATCTGACACGCATCGTATGTTCTCACAACTCTCTTTACCTTTTCTGACCCACTTCAGGTCTTAAAGTCTACTAATGAGCGGACGAGTTGAATGTGCACATACTTTTTTTATGCGCGTTTTTATAATTTATGCGCATCTTGGCGTTTCCATCCAGCTTTTTTTATGCAATATTCCAAAATGCACTTAAAAATAGGTGGATGTAAATGCAGCTAGAGCTGGGGTGCCTCAGGACAGTTTTTAAAACCATTTCAGAGACATGTTCTTAAATGTGACGCATATATAACATGCATGCACACGGTTTTAAGGCTGCTTTAATCGCCTTTTTGGTAACTTGTCTGACGCCATAACTAAGACATTGCATGCACGTAGTTTCTTTTGCTGTTTGATTTGAAATGATACAGGCTACAGTGTGCGCCGGCACCTTTTTGCGTGTGTTTGAAGAGCTCGCGCTACGAGCACATTATCTTTTCCGCACTCTTTTGACTAGCGCCTGGCGCGGAGGTGAAGTTAGAGCACGTGTCTGAAACGTCTCACGTTTAATGTGGTTATAAAGATGTTCTGCATCTAAATAAATGCAATCATTTTCAAGAAAAAAGAGACCGAGGCAGCAGTTGTGAATTAGGTGGCCAATCCTAGCCCAGTCCATGTGTTAATTAAGTTAAATATTTTTCCGTTAATCATAAAAAATTAATCGCCTACGTTAACGCGCTAATTTTGATATATATGATATATATATATTAGCACAGAATTTTTACCATTGTGTGTTGGGAATGCATTGATTATACTTTTCTGGGCCTTGACAGTGTTAATTGTTTGGCAATCAATGGAACAGTCACAAGCCTCCCGGTTTTCATCCAAAATATCTTAAATTGTGTTCCGAAGTCGAACGAAGCTTTTACGGGTTTGGAACGACAAGACAACATTTTCATTATGGGGTGGAGCAACCCTTTAAAGAAAATATTTAGGAGCTATGAAGAATAAAGCGGGAAAATAAACAAATTTGATGCTGCAAATGGAGCTGTCAAAATAAAATCACAAGGAGTAGTCTTTTAAAAGACATTAAAACAGACTTTGTCTTAAAAAGACTTATCACAGTGGGGTCCTGAGTTTAAATTTAGCCAGGGGTCATGGTCTGACCTTATTGCCTTTTGTACTCCCTCCACTTTCCTGTCAGTTTTCCACTGACCTATATTTAACAAAGACAAACTGACAATAAATAAAATAAAACAATTGTTTTGTCTCTGAATGTGTTTGTATTCTGCCTCGGTAGACATTCACCTGAGAGCAACAATACACTAAACAAAGCATGCAAACAAAGATATCCATTACAATTCACTTCACACATGTCTATATTTTCACATCATGTCCTATACTGTGTTCTCACAATAGGCATGTGTAGAGGGAGTGTCACTGATAGCTGTATCACCTATACCAGGGCATCTGTGGCCTGTTCGGATCAAGTGCTATTTTGAAACACGATCATCCAAGAAGACGCAGAAGGTTATTAAGAGCTGAATGTTTCACTTTGGCTGAGGAAGATTTCCTTACAACCTCTGCCTTAAATGGAATGTTTTATGAACACAAGTTATAAATTGTGGTTTGAAAAGTCAGTTAGATGTGGTGGGGTTTGGAAGAGTGGAGTCAAAACGGTTCCCATTGCTTAAAAGGCAAAAACATCTTATTTGACATCTACAAGTTTAGTCAGCAATACACTCACTACATGCAGTACAGCAGACATGATGAGATTTCAATTGGATATTTTGAGGAAATACTATTTCGGAATCTAGGACAAAAGATCATTCCAGACTCAAAATGGGCCACTGTCAACCACAATGTGGTACAGATTCAATAAACGATGCTTTGTTTGCGCATGCTTCTGTTAGTGTGCATTTTAGCATATGTGCGTCAGGAACTGCTGGCCTAGAACTGTCATCCTGTTTCTCAATGTTTTCCTTTACGGTTTTCTTTTTTTTTCCCTTTTAAAGTTTGCTAAATATACACTCCATGGAATAATAAATGGAAACAGCACTTTCCAATTCAAAGGGTCTGAGAACAAGCACCTGAACATCTAAGCAAAATTAAAATAAAAACTATTCCACATCCTCCCAGATCATCTGTCTAATATACATGCAGTAGTCACTAGATACCAGATATGAGGGGGTCCATCCTCAGCGGCATTATATAGCGATCGGACAACTGGCACGGTTTGATCAAATAGTAAAGTTAAATATTTGAGTAACTCTTTGATGCTTTAGACAGGACAGACTCTGTTTGCAGTGTTTTTGCATCTGTCAAAATCCAATTTCCAATAGCGAACGAAAATATAGCCACCAATAAATTTCCGTGTGACGCACCAAACAGTCAATATAGTCATGCTGTTTCTTTGTCTGGCTCTATCACTTTATTAAAAACTACCTTTATGCATACAAAGACTTACACCTCTTCCATGATGAGCATGTTTTTGAATTTTGATATCATATTTTAACATATTTAATTTTGATATTTTTGGTGGTATTAAGTTAAAAAAATGTCAGGGTGATACAATTGTACTTATATTCAAATAAAAAAGGAATCTAAATAATTAAATCATATCATAGAGGGGCCCTCCGTAGACCCCAATTCTGTGTGTCAAGGTTAATGTCTTCTAAAAGATTAGAAAAGTCGGTCGTTGTATGTTAGCTCAGGTTGTAAAATGTCTAATTAATGAATAATTCTTGATATTTGTTAAATATATATCTTAGAATAAATACACTTCAAAAATGTTATAAAGCACAAATAATTTGATGTGTGCACTCATGTATTTAATGTGAATGTTAAATATATGTAATCGTAAAAGAAAGAAATATGTGTGACTGTGTGTGTGTGTGTGTGTGTGTGTGTGTGTGTGTGTGTGTGTGTGTGTGTGTGTGTGTGTGTTGTGTGTGTGTGTCTTTGTGGACAATTAAATGTGATGAGAAATCCTGTGGGATTTGCACAAACTGCATCTTCTCATATGAAGCCACACCCTAATGAGATGTCAAGAATGATAAGGTAAGCTTATTTTTCCAGCCTGAATTCCAAGGTCTCTTTCCACCATAGATAATGGAACTTGATAATGGAAATGCTATAAACTCCATGACGTCCAGGTGCAATGCACCATTTCCGGGCCCATTCATGAGTTTCCAAACGTAGTCTTCCCATGATCTGGCAAACGTCACAGAACTAGCTTGAGAATTAGCATGCATGATTACATGCAGACGTAGATTCTTATTAAGAGTTAAGATTTTTTATGAAGAAAGAAAGAAAGAAGAAAGAAAGAAAGAAAGAAAGAAGAAAGAAAGAAAGAAAGAAATAAGAAAGAAAGAAAAGAAAGAAAGAAAGAAAGAAAGAACTTTTGTCACAGGTAATCACAGCGTATAGATCTAAACAGATTATGGCTCTTTCAACCTCAATCCCTGTCACTGCAATCAGCATACAATCGAACTGACAGAACTGCCACACGACTGTGAATGACAAAGGAACTGGAAGAACATGACACTTCTGTCACATAGCTCTTTCCTTTATAGCAGTCGTATGGAGAAACAATCAAAAACTGTAGTCTGCCTGAAGAAAACCCTTATTGTTCTCTGCCAAAGAGAGAGAGAGAGCCACTCCAGCAAATGAGGCACTGACTTCTTCGCCAGTTTTAGGTAACTGCTCAACAGTTTATCAAAGCAGGAGGTCTGTCTTTTCCGACAAACTCGTTTGACTTTCTCAGCAGCTCTTGAAACTCCAACCGCTTCAGCAGATGTGATTCTGGCAAAGCCAATCACCGGGGAGAGGCATAAAGACCCAAAACAACCAGCCTTCACATGCTGCAGGCCCTTTAGTAACGGACTATTTTTTACAATTGCCCTCCCGAGAACTCAATATGGAGCCATGAGTGGGCTCTGGTAACTCATCTTGAAAGAGCGCTCAGAACGGATGATGAAAGCTTAGTAGAGGTGGAGGAGGAAGTATGCAGGTATTAAAGGCAGGAAATTGATGCCGGGCATTAGGTTGTGCTGAGAGAATTCACAGCCGGCCGTCTGCAAAACCAATCACGAGGTCATGCAAAGCGCGTGCAAACCGTGTGGGAGCTCGATGACAGATGAGGACAATGAGACAGCAAATCAAGATGGTGAAGAAATCGTGAGGTTTCAAGGTGTTTTGCATATATTACCTCACTTTATAGTGTAGACAATGATGTTGAAATCGAAGAAATGTAAACAATATTGAAACAAAAACTCATGGTGTCAAGCATGTTTATTTAGTAGGTAGAGTGTCAATGGGATTTGCAAAAATAATCATTTGTAGGCAGCAAGCAAAGCTCTTGCAAATAAATCAAGAAATCACTATTGCCACAGAGAAGATTGTGGAAAGTACATCATATGGAAAGTAGAACAATAGCTACTTGTGTGCTAACAAATCCTGTTTTCTAACAGTCACTTGGCTAAGAGTGAGTGCTCAATTGACCTATCTGTAAGCCCCTCCCCTCGAACGCAGACTAGCCAATGGCAGTCGAGTATCAGTTGCATGGGGAGCAGAACTCGGACATCTTTAGGTTTCAGCGCCATAGAGAAACATTGGAAGATCCGAAGCTCGCATCAGTTTTATGGGGTTTTTGATTCAAAACTTAAAAAAAATTTTGTCTGGGGTATTGTAACACTGATTTAGGGGTGTCCTCAATTAAGGAATTTCATAGTCGAATTGGAATTTTCGAATAGTGCCGATATTCGACTGATAGCCGAATCATATGTTTGGGGGCGGGACCAAATACATTACCAAGAGTCAAGTCAGACATTCGACAGTAATTATTACGGACTTTAATACACAGGGAAAATGTGTAACGGACGCCTCGCAGATACAAAGGGGTAACTAATGTTTTATTTTTTTATTAAAAAGATAATTAACATTAAATGTCAGCAAAACTAAGAATTAACTAAAAACTAAGAATTCACAAAAAAAATGCAATAGTGCTCTTATTACAATGTTATGTAGGCTATATGCCATAGTTAATAATATTCTGCATTTCGGTTTTGAGCTGCGTGCGCCGAAGATGATCAGTAAACATTAAGCGTATGATAGCTTTTTTTTAATGAATGGAATTTAACTAATTTCTCTCATACAGAATAGGCTTCGTTATTTATGTTACGACTTTACAGGCTATCTGCACAAACTGTCCCGAGTGCACAAGGGAACGTGTCTGCGCGGCTCTGAATGAACTCCTTTTGTGGATGTGTTCTTCATGCAACAATGTGCAGAAACACGGCAGCTAAACTCAAAATTAACAGAGTTTTACTATAATAGTGTTCTCATTATAATGTTATGTATATGACAGTCTGAGTCATAGTCATTAATATTATTATTGTTTGTCCTGCTCGCGAGGCATGCTGAAGAGATAATCACCATACTACTACAATGAATCGCTTTTACTGCAGCACAACACAACCAAATGCATCTCATACGAGATAAATAATAGCAGGCCTATATACACTATATATAAAGTGGTGAAAATATTTTGAAATAACTTGTACCCTACCTGACTGAAAACAAAATCTTATCTTTAACTCCTCTGTCAATCACGGATTATGAAAAGTGAAACTTAAAACTATTGGGCTGGTTGGATTTATTCATGCATGTTAAAATATTTATTTATAGCTTCTTTCTTTCCATATTCTTACTTACAGCATTATCATAACAGGCTGTGTTAACTTATTGGGAGAAAACTGGTAGTTCTCTGTGAAATCAGACATTTGAGCACCCCCATATACCCAAAATTGCATGATCATAACACCCCGCGAATATTCGACTGTGAGATTGGGAGTCGAATCAGGCTCCTCCTATCGAAGCATAGAATCGACGACTATTCGGGGGTCACCCCTACACTGATTTCAGGTATCCTGAGAGGAGGAGCAATATAATTTTTTATTACACTTCCTGAATCCAAACAAAACAGAGCAAAATGTCCCTAAGTGTTCAACCCTAATCCCAATGAAGTCAAAAATGTTCATTTTCTGGTTGTCATACACTCATTAAGTTATAATTTTCATCTGCTCAAGCAGAACGTTAAACTAGCTAACGATAAAGTTAGTGAGTCCATGCTAATGTACAAACCTAAATAGCGGACCGATCGCATCTTGTACAGTGTAGATCAAAAACACATGAACGAAGGTCTACATTTCAGTGCCTCGCCATATTAAACTAGTTAAATGTACATTAATTCAACTGTACCCTGCGATACATGAACAGTGTTGATCCTGCATGTTGTCATCTGCCATTGTGATGACCGACCGCAATATGAGACTTCTTCCGCTTATATTGAGATCTGTAAACCCTCGCTTCGAGTTAGTTAAATACCCACCATATTTATTTAAAAAAAAATCATAAATCCCTCCAAGGAATATTTAATTCCCATTTGGAGGCCTTCTGTTTCTAAAATTGTGCAAAAACATCATGGGACAAGATTTTCACACCGCAGCTGTCATTGTAAGCAACTCTTTTTGTCTGAGGGAGCGACGGTAACTGAGGGGGGTGGGGCTTACCGATAGGTCAATTCATGTACTGATTTAAAATTATGTTTTTTTTCTTGTTCTTTTCTGTCAAAATGATGGAAAGCGTTTTGAATTAGTCAAAGCTCAGGCAATGTGGAATGTTTCCTGTTAACTCAAACTCTAGTGTCGCGAGCACCATGCTCTACCTGTTGAACTACTCCTTTGCAATGATTTTTTTTTGGTGAGGAGATGGTATTTAGTCCCCAGAGTACAAGACTGAAAGAGAGCAAGAGAGAAAGCAAGCTGTCATTGCTATTAAAACTGCATGACACTAGCAAACCAGTGCCAAAAACTGTTCCCATGTCAATTAACAGACCAAGATGTTCCAGTTAATCCAACTGCATATGTTGTTAACTTGTATTCTTATTTGGCAGAAGACGCGATGAAATGATGCCTGACAGTTTAACGTAATGGTCCTCCATCTTGGACCGTTCCGAGGCGGGGGAGGAAGATAATGAGAAAGAAACGCAGTATCACATCTCAAATTTAACTCACAATTAGGGGAAAACAGGGTTGATGTATTTCCCAAGATCACTGACTAAACAATTCAAAATCCCAATGGAGAACATTGATGGTCTCCATCCATTACTGGAAGAACTGATAATGATATAATGATAGCTTTTTGAAGGAGGATATGTGACTGCAATAGAGGACAATCGGATTATGGTGCACAGTTTATCTGCAGTATGACAAATCAAAAAGACATAAAAAAATCAATTTGAATTGGCAGACCTGGGGAACATGGAGTTATGTGCACCCTGTGTTTTTCACAATTAGGTGAGCCTGTAATTATGAAAATGGTCTGTCTTTGTATAAGGTATCAGTGTATAATTAAGGTATCAGTGTTGGCAAGGATATCAGGGTGTTTTCAAGACAAAATCTAAATGGTGTGATGAACAGGCAAAACACTCAAAAGAGTGCAAAACAAATCCATCTATGACCTCCATCGTTAACAAGAAACAAATCAGAATTCCTGTAAATAAATGAGAGAGAGACTTGAGATAAACAGGATTCCCAACTGGAGAATTGATCCTGGATAAACATAAAGGAATTAATTGAATGGAGATAAAAAAAATCTATTCTGCCATCATATACTCTCCCTCATATTGTTTCAAACCAGTATGACGTTATTTCTTCAGTGGAACAGAAAATAATATATTTTGAAAAATTGTCAACATAATGAAAATCAACATAACTCATCATTGGACGTTGGACCCCCAGTAGCTGACTCTTGTATGGCCTAAATAATTCTTCAGAATATCTTCTTTTGTGTTCTATTAAAAGAAATAGTGTTCTATCATATAGAAATAGTACAATATGAGGCTAAGTGAATTATGGCATAATTTTTCTTTTTGGATAAACTGTTAAGACTTCCTACTCTAGCCTTTGACTTGTACAGTATATGATAATAATATTGGCTATAACTACAATATGACATGCATGTATATAATATGAATACTAGTTCTGTCAATCTTATTGTGTATTTTCCTTTTCAAGCGCTCTGAAACATGAATCGAGTTGATTCATTCAAAAGCCAGTCTAACTGATTCATTCACGACTTACGTTGTTCAACTCAATGATTGTGAACAACCGCAGTGCTTCACGTCTCACTGGATAGGAAAAGTTTTTGTGAATAATTTCTTAAATGTCAGTCTGTTCTTTACAAAATTATCACAAGGCTTAAGAAGTCATGAGGAGTAATTTTCTATATTTTTAAGGTGCTTTTGCATTCTGTTGACATTTGAAAGCACCAGTTCCCTATTCGTTGTACAGTAAGTGAATGTAAAGAATTGCATTGCAATTGTTTTAAATTCCTCCTTTTGACATCCACAAAAGAAAGAAATGGGTCATATGGGTTTGGCACAACCTACGGACGAGTAGATAATGACAGAAGATTCATACTTGTGTCAACTATCCCTTTAAAGGAAACTCTTTAAGATCATGCTCTTACTCACTGTCTCGAAAGCTCCTACGCATGCCAGCGATTCGATAAGGATTGGTACAGCACGTGATGACTGGATTATTTAGCTGTTTTGAAAAATTTGTGAGATCTGTCTTTTGGCTCACAAACACAAGCAAGTTGTAAATGATTAGAAGAAGCCTGACTCAACAAGCAGACTCGTGTATGAGCACACCATCTAGTACAAGAAAGCTGTGATTTTTATTGTTTTTTTTTTGTAAATGACAGCAGTTTTACATTTTGAGGTGATCCTATCTTTTTAAAATATCATGGTCATCTGCTGCAGTTCTGCTGACATTTTAGATTTTCTGATTAAAATCCTTTGGCTGCAATAAGAATCTATTGAGGTGAAGAACGAGGGTGAAATACTAGTGTAACTTGTTCCTCTGAACTGTTAAAGAGTTGAACCAACTAAAAATGTTTGAGACTAAATAAAAGGTCAACCTCACAAAAGACTGTGACTTCATTTGTGAAACAAAACAGCTATTTACTCTCTAAAAAGCATTGTGTTTTGACTTTTCTAGACATAATGTACACAGATATGCTGGAAATCCCCATTCCAACACCTTTACTACTCCAAACAGTCAAAGCTCCAGACCCAGCGAACACAACCAAAGCTCATCTCACACGTATTTGTATGCTTTAACTCTGAGTCACCTCTGAGCCATCCGGATGAGAGTTAAGAGTCTGTAGAAGACCTGTGAGCACAACTCTCTCAGATGGACTGGATTAAATCCCCCTCCCTTTAGACAAAACTCCTTTAAACATACAATGGGGGACTTCTTTCATTTTGGACTGAGTGAAGTCCAATAAACTAGGAATAACACACAAGAAACTTGAGTTTAAAGAACATGATCTTATTCGCTTTAGAACAAGCTTTGATTTACAGCCCATCCCTTTATCGGAAGAAAAGAGGAGTTTTTTTCTGTTCTGCTCTGGTAATGTCTGTTTTGAAGCTATACTTTTACTTAGGTGGCAAAGTAAATATATAATATACATTTCAAGAATGTAGATTTTTTTTAAGTTTTTGAAAAATCCTTTAATTCTCACCAAGGCTTTATTTATTTGATCACAAAATACAGTAAATCAGTGGTATTGTGAAATATTATTGTATTGTAGGTTATATTAAGCTGAATATTCAGCTTAAATGTTAAGCAGCAAAAACTGTTTTAAACATTAATAATAATAAAAATGAGCCACAAATCAGCAAATAAGAATGCTTTCTGATGGATGATGTGACACTAAAGACCAGCTGATAAAAAAACAGCTGAAAAACAAAGTTTTATAAATTAAATTTTATAATATAATTTTTTTTTTAAATCGTTCATTTAAAGTGTAATAATATTTAACAATATTACAGTTTTATATTATATATATATATTTGATTAAATAAATGCAGCTTTAGTGAGCAACAGAGATGTCTTTCAACAACATTAATATTGCATTTATTATTTTGACCTGTAGTGTATGTACCGTTTCCAGCATCCATACACACATATGGCTCTCACTGCACTGGTGATTTAGGTGACCGCCTGAGAGACATTGTTCTCGGTCACAATGAGGCTGGACGCTATCCAGAGGTCAGTGCCACACTAATGAAAGAAAAGACACACAGAAAAGTCTGTCAGGTGGCTGGACGGATGACCAAATGTGGGACGTTTTACTGCAAATTCAAATATAGCTCAACACGGTGCACCTTTGAAACAGCTATTTGGAATCTGGGCCAGCAAATGCATTTATCTAGTATTTAACCTGGACAGTCTATGAAGACTAAACAGCTGTTTCAGTCTAAAATATAACAGATAGCTGCAGCATTTCTCCGACCTTGAGTGAGGCACAACAGGGAGCCAGAAGACATTCTAGGACGTCATGACTGTCCTCACTGATACTGTAATAACTGTCCTCTAAAATACCAAGGGCTGGAAAACCAGCAATAAGTGCAATTAACAATGACAATGAGGGACTAAAACACCAGCTAAAACCAATTTGTTGAATATTCTTGATACTTCAGACCCTTTCTCTATATAATTCCCATATGTAGTAGAAAGAAAAAAGGTATCCAACTGTAAGAAACATCAGCATGAAAATGTAACATCATTGATGATTGTCAAAACAGAGCGTACAGCATATTAAAGGATAGTGGTTCCTCTCTTGGCAACGCGACTGTAAACCTGAATGAGTCCAAATGAGGAAGCAGACTGTAATAAAGTGATTTGTTTGTGCCCCATCTGTCAGTATTGGCACAGTTATGTGTTTACACACAGGACACCTCTGAGATTTTCTTAATATGCAGAGTGGCATATAAACACACTTTAACTAATCTAATAAATGTGACAAACTCTAAAATCATAGAATAAATAAATGGCTTTAGTTCACTGAATTCATTTCAAAGAAAATGTTCATTACAATGAGCACTGGATCTACATATTAAAATATAATTGAGATACCATAGAGAAAAAAAGTTATTTATGTGATAAACATAGGTTAAAATAAAATAAAAAAACGTTAATATTATTGAATAAACCTAACTACATTTGGTTAAACCAACAAAGTTAGGGTCAGATCAAATAAGGCATAAATTATTTTAACTTAAAAATCGAAAACTAAAATTCTAATTAAAGTTATTAAAGTTTCATAACCATGCGTTAACTGCACTTTTCCAAACACTTTTGATTTAATTATTCATTAAAAATGTTGAAGTCAAAAGTTATCACATTGAACATAAATCCAAAACTGATTAAAAATGACAAAAAATGATTGTGAAAAGTTAAATGACATAAACAAGCAAAATCATTTTAGATATGCTGCTATGGTGTCCATAGCAGTTAAATTTGACAAAAAAAGGTTTATGTCAAACTGTGAAATTAATTTAAAAACAATGTGAGGAAGCTATATCTACCTGATCTGACAAATATAACAATGTAATAACTGTAACCTTATGTTAGGTTGTATTAAAATAGATTAATAGTTTGACTTTGAATGAAACCAGCCAACTGCAATGTTACCACATGAAACAAGTTTTAGGTTGCCTGATAAAACATTGTTATAATGCAGAATCTTCCTCTTCTCTCAGCTTCTGCTATGCAATTTGAATCATGGCAGTGCCACGCAGTATTGCACTCTAAAGCTAAAAAATCACAACCTTATTAAAAGTATGGGGTGGGGTCATATACTAAAATCTGGTCTGGGAAGTGAAAGGTTGAAAGTTCAAACCCAAGGATTGATTGAACTACAACCTCGGGTTGTTCCAGAAGGAGCATTATCTGTGTCAAGTCAACTTCAATAAAAGCCTCAGTTAAAACCCATGTAGTATCCCAGTGGAAGTTCTCTGTGGGACTGGGAGCTCAAACTTCCACTGTTCACACGCTGACCGAGGTTCCTCAAAGCGCACATCTCTGAAGGTATGTGCGTCGTTCACATCAAGCTCTGACTGCTCTGTAGGAGCTCATTAGTTTCATTAGGTTTAACCGTATACAATAAGCCGTTTCACAATACTCCTACCTTTCTTTTCCGGCGTCGCGCAGAAGCTCCATGAGAGCAGTAAGGTAAAAAACAATCCGATCTCAGTTGGTCCTGCCATTTCTTATGTGTAAAACCTCTTCGACTTCACTCAATAGTTAGAAGGGCTCTTCTTTCACTGGTTTCTAAATGTTCAGGGATCTTGCCTTCTCGTCTTCTTGAGAAAACTCGCTCGGCTTGGCAGTAAACTTTGACAGCTCCTCCTCCGTGCAAGCGAACCTCGGCAGTGATAGAGGCGCGTTCTGCTGGAACTCGTCTGCGCTCGTGACGTCAGCAGCAGGGGCAGGGAGGAGGTTCGCACGCGTGCTGTTCAACTTCAGGTAGCTACTAATTGATCTCGAGGTTTGTGACATCATTCCGATGCCAAATTAAATATTTTACCTGCTGTCAATCAACAATGAGGACCCGCAGGGAACGAATGAACACGGGAACACATTGTTTCTGTGTCTGTTTTTGTCACAAACTTGTCTGCAACAAATTAGATCTACAATGTCTAGCACTCAAAGATAAACAGAGTGCTGTTGTTACAGTTTAATGCACTGGTGAATTGTAAAAGAATAGAAATAGGCCTATATGTGGTAATAAGATTGACATGTTCAAAATGAATCCCTCCATTTTAATGAAAAATAAGATACTAGGCTATATTAGTAAACCAAACTAACTAAAATAATATATATGCACACTAACATTTTAAAGTTTGGGGTAAGTAAGACCTTTATTTTTTATTTTTTTAAATACAAAATAAAATATTGTGAAATACCATTACAATTTAAAATGACTGTTTTTAATTATTATTATGATTATGATTTTAACATCTTAATATGTAAATTATTTATTTTATGGCAAAGCTCCAGTCTTCAGTGTCACGCGGTCCTTAGAAACATTTATTATCATCAACCTTGGAAACAATTATTCTGCTCAGTTTTAATATGTCAAACAACTTATGTCAATCTTCATCTGCCCAGTAGAATAATTACATACGTTTACAAACTTCACCATCTGAATTAACTTTTGTTTATTATTCCATTAATTTCTTTATTTAATGCCAAAAAGCTTGTAACATTTTATAATTATAACAAGAAGAACTGCTAATTCAAACCAGATCTGTTATTTAACATCCATAAACAACATCATCAAAAGTTTTTTTTTTTCTTTCTATTGCGACTTTACTGTCATTGATGGTAATGGTCATCATGTATGATTTCACCCATTTAGGTCTTTTCTATTTGGTTAAAGTGAAAGTGTTACAACTCCCCTGAGTTGCAACACTCCCAGTCTCAACTGTTTTTCATAATGATAAAACAAAATGCAATTGTTTCTCAGATTTTTCTCCAGAGAAAAGGAACCCAGTAAACTCAAGTGTCTCAGTTTCAGAAGAGATCTCAACCGTTTCACAAACCATGCTTAGATTTCCCAAGATAAGTCTGTAACCAAAAGTCGTTGATTTGTCAAATACATCCAAAAACCAAATTATATGAAGTGTTATCCACTTATAGTTTTGTTATTTTGATCTTAAGGGAATAGTTCACCCAAAATGAAAATTCATAATTTACTCACCCTTAAGATTTTTCAACCTGATATGTTTCTTTCTTTTGTTGAACAAACAGGTAAAAGACGATATTTGAAGAATGTGGGTAACCAAACAGTTGATGGTCCCTACTGACTTCAGTAGTACAGAAAAATGCTGTTTAGCTGTCAACAGTCTTCTTTTGTGTTCAGCATAAGAAAGGTTTGGACCAACCTAAGGATGAGTAAATGAACTATCAAATACCTTACATCCGTACATCGTGCATCCTTTCAATAACATCTGAATCATCATTTATTTTGAGATACAGCATTGTCTCAAATCTGTTAGTTAGTTAGTCTGCAGGGAGGGTCATAACACTAGTTCCCTCATTTAATTGGGTGAACTATCCCTTTAACAATTGTCTATTTTGTTTCTATGTTTATTGTTCCTAGGAATACAATGAAAACAGCAGAAAGTATGTTAATTGATAAACTGATTTTTTTTTATCTGAGAATTATTCTGATCGGATCTGTGAAAAAGCATCATCTGAGCAATACAATGTGTAGATATGCCAAATATTTTAATACAACATTCATTCCTTACAGGTTAGCATGGTGTAATTAGAAATTGTCCTTTGACGTAATTCTTGGCGTCTCTTTATCTGTCCGGAAATCTCCCTTGTCTGTTGTGAATCGTCCTTTGAGTCCTTTAAGTAATGACCATAGACATGGCTGTATTCATTTGGGTTGCCACAGTAGCCAGACAGTGGTTTGGAAATGGAAAGCATCCAGGAAGTTTGTGTTCCCAAAGGTCACCAAAGATCAACTGACCACAAAGAATCCTGTGTTTCCCACTCAACTCTTGAGTAAACTGACCTTTTGCCTCTATTTATTTAATTTTGTGTCTGATGTAAAAAAAAAAAAGAGCATTTTAGTCTTCTAATTTGTAAAATAAACTAAATAAAAGAGTCCTGGCAAACAAAACATTGTTAGATTTAACTGAATGTCACGT
This sequence comes from Ptychobarbus kaznakovi, assembly GCA_027422405.1. Taxonomy (NCBI): domain Eukaryota; kingdom Metazoa; phylum Chordata; class Actinopteri; order Cypriniformes; family Cyprinidae; genus Ptychobarbus; species Ptychobarbus kaznakovi. The sequence goes on along the minus strand of CM049805.1, from coordinate 25,212,872 downwards.
TTAATTCATGTAATTGAATAGTTTGGTTTGTGTATTTGCTTCCTTAGAATGGTGATATAGAACATTACTGGAAATACGGATTCCAAATGATATAGTTAGATCAGCAGTTAACAGTCTCTTTAAACTGTTTCAGAGGTTTATTTGAATGTACGCATTTGGAATTTCTTTGAAGGGGTTTATTTGCAAAACCTTATTCATTTCAAAAGTTGAATACTTGTCCTGATTTCTAATCATAGTAAAACATGCAATTCAGCTGGCAAGCAGTAGAGAACATTTATTCAGAACCTAAAATGTGAATTATTCAAAATATTTAACATTTATAACAACTTAGAGTGAATCTTACATTTTACATCTATAACCTGAATGTCTGTTGGAACGGATAAGTTGTTTTAAAACTAAATTTCATTTGTTCAGGTCATGTCACAACAACATTACCTGGGAAACAATTATGGATGACATTAATAAGAGTTTCAAAATGGTAATTTCAGCAAACCGAGAAGGCCACAAATCTTAATAATATCCTTAGCTAGACTGCATGGGGACATATGTGAAAGACCTCATATGTCTCCAGTCATTTTTATGAGCCAATATTGCATTATAGTAAGCTAATGCCTCGTTAAGTGGTTTTCACACAGGATGTAATGGGTGTGGTTGAGTTTTGATTGATTACTGATGACAAGTACAGGTCATCAAAATAAAAAAAAAGAAACCCAGTATTAATTAACATCAGGTGGGCTGGGGCGGTCAAGATTCTGAGTTAGCAAGGCTGTAGTGATCGCCACCAACCTGTTGCTGGAAAGTTCCAGTGTTTTTATCAGCCAACACAGCCAATGGATCAAATGTAAACGTCAGATAAAGTAAGATAGTCAAGAATATCAGCCATGTGCAGAAATGGGGCTGTGGTGGCTCGAGCCCCTGCTCTTTTTCAAAATTATTCAAAATACCCCTCTCACAAATAGCAATGATATTGGGTCAATAATACAAAATGCATTTGAATTCTAATTAACATGACAATTTGTACAAAACAGTAACTAATCGCTCAAAAGTTGGAAAATTGCTGTTTATTTTTACATATCTATCAATCTGAGGTTATATGGGTTTCGTGCGTTTTGCTTGACTGACTGATATTGCACAGTCTGTTCGGAAACCGAGGCTCTCGAGTCATATAGCCTATGGTTCTTTCAGTGAGTGCTTATGGGTCGATGGAAGAAAAAAAGCAAACAATATTAAAAAAAATTATCAAAATCAAAGCTAGTGTGTCGATTTAATTAAAAATCCACATATATTTTAGATTATAACCATTCATCAATGCCCGTTTGTCATGTATATAAAACCAACCAATAATGATCTGGCACAAAAAGTTCAAATTTCATTGGACGTGAAGTGGAGCGGTTTTTTCCATAAATCAGTTGAAAATCTCATGGGACAGACAAGCTAATTTGTGGAGCGATCTGGATCTGCGGTTTGTCTCATTTTATAAATCAAATTAAGTGAAAGTGACATGACATGCAGCCAAGTATAGTGACCCATGCTCAGAATTCATGCTCTGCATTTACCCATCCAAGCGCGCACAACACATGCACACACACACACACACACACACACACGCACACACACACACACACACACACACACATGGGCAGCCATTTATGCTGCGGCGCTCTGGGAGCAGTTGAGGGTTCAGTGCCATGCTCAAGGGCACCTCAGTCGTGGTAATGAAGGTGGAGAGAGCGCTGTACATTCACTCCGCAGGGATTGCCCACCGAAAATCCCTGCCGGACCGAGACTTGAACTCGATTACGAGTCCGACTCTCTTCCATTAGGCCACAACTTCACATCATGGTTGCATGGGAAAATGGATGCTAAACGACTACAAAAGCACTGTCAAACATAGCACACACACGATGTAAAACAATGGATCAGCACAGGACTACAGACACCAGGAGGATAAATAGGAGACAAACGAGGGTAAGGAGAGAGACACAGGTGGAGCAACTGAAACAATAATTAGGGAACAAGATGGGAGGGGACAGACAATAGACAGGATGCCCGTTGATTGCACCAACAACAAACAACAAGCCATGTGCTCAACATGCTCAACATACAGAGACAACTGGTGGCCAGCCTGGGCACACCAGCAGGACCGTGACAGTGAAATATTACAATTTAAAAGAATGTTTTTCTATTTTAAAATACATTTATACTATTTTAATAAAATATAATTTATTTATGTGATCAAAGGTGAATTTTCAGCATCATTACTCCATTCTTCAATGCAGGTTCCTTCAGAAATAATTATAATATGTTGAT